>JAQQSK010015795.1:0-10654 GCA_028658325.1 Potorous gilbertii
ACAATCAGGATAACACAAGAGCTAGCAGCTTCTACATTAAGGGATCGAAGGGTGTGGAAGAGGATATTCCAGAACTCAAAAGAACTAGGACTAAAACCAAGAATCACCTACCCAGCAAAACTGAGTATAATACTTCAGGGGAAAAACTGGTCTTTCAATGAAACAGAGGACTTTCAAGCATTCTTGATGAAAAGACCAGAGCTGAATACAAAATTTGTCTTTCAAACACAAGAATGAGAAGAAGCATGAAAAAGTAAATAGCAAAGAGAAGTCATAAGGGACTTACCAAAGTTGAACTGTTTACATTCCTACATGGAAAGACAATATTTGTAACTCTTGAAACTCTTCACTATCTGGGTAGTTGGTGGGATTACACACACACATACACACACACATGCACACATACAAGTACATGTGTGCATGCACACACACATACACACATCCATGCACACACAGAGACACAGAGCACAGAGTGAATTGAATAGGATGGGATCATATCTTAAAAGAAATCAAGGTAAACGGTGAGAGAGAAATGTAGTGGGAGGGGAGAGGGTGAAATGGAATGGGGTAAATTATCTCTCATAGAAGAGGCAAGCAGGAGCCTTTTTAGTGGAGGGAAAAAGAGAAGAGCTGAGGAAAAAATACCATGAAGTTTACTCTCATCACATTCTACTTAAGGAAGGAATAAAATGCACACTCATTTTGGTATGAAAACCTATCTTACAATACAGGAAAGTGGGGGAGAAGGAAATAAGCAGGATGGGGGGGATGATGGAAGGGAGGGCAATAAGAGGAGCGAGTAACTTGAAGCCAACACTCTTGGGGAGAGACAGGATCAAAAGAGAGAATAGAAACAATGGAGTGCAGGATAGGATGGAGGGAAATATAGTTAGTCTTACACAACATGACTATTATGGAAGTCATTTGCAAAACTACACAGATATTGCCTACATTAAATTGTCTGCCTTCCCAAAAGGGAATAGGTGGGGAGGGAGGGATGGGGAGAAGTGGGAACTCAAAGTTTTAGGAACAACTGTCAAGTATTGTTTTTACTACTAGGAAATAAGAAATACAGGTAATGGGGAATAGAAAGTTATCTGGCTCTACATACCAAAAGAGAAGATGGGGACAAGAGAAGGGAGGGATGATAGAAGAGAGGGCAGATTGGTGATAGGGGAAATTGGAATGCTAGGTGTATTTGGATGGGGGAGGGGACAAATGGGGAGAAAATTTTGTGAAAATGAATGTGAAAAGTTAAATAAATTTATATTAGAAAAAAAAGAAGTAAAATTGGTCAAATGGATAAGGAAGTACAAAACTTAACTGGAGAAAATAACTCCTTGGAAAGCTAATTATTGGTCTACCAGAAAGCCATGATGGAAAAAAGAGCCTGGAAAGTATTTTCCAAGATATCATCAAGGAAAATTTCCCCAGGTTCCTAGAAATAGAGGGTAAAGTAATCAGAAAAAGAATCCACTGATCACCTCTGGAAAGAGATCCCAAATTGAAAATGCCAGCAAATGGTGTTGCCAAATTCCAGAATTATCAAGTCAAGGAGAAAATACTACAAACAGCCAGAAAGAAACAAGTCAAATATCAAGGAACTATACTCAGGATCATACAGGATCTTGCAGCTTCTACATTAAAAGATTAGAGGGATTAGCCCATTCTTCTTTGAAAAGCATTCTTCTTCTCATTAGCCTTTTGGACCACTTTTGACATTTGAGTTAGTCTATTTTTAAAGGTGCTATTTTCGTCAGCATTTTTTCAGCAAGTTAGTGATGCACTTTTCATGATTTTCTTGCGTCACACTCATTTCTCTTCCCAATTTTTCTCCAACTCTCTTACTGGATTTTCAAAATCCTTTTTGAGTTCTTCCATGTCCTGAGACCACTGCATGTTTATTTTGGAAGTTTTGGATAGTAAAAGCTTTGACTTTTATATCTTCCTCTGATGGTGTGCTTTGTTCTTCCTCATCCGAAAGGATGGAAGAAAATACTTTAATTTTTTCCCAGTCAGTTACTTGATTTTTGAGTCCTTTGTTAAGTGGAGGCTATACTTTAGGAACCAATACATTCTCAGTTCCTCCAAGGTGGCACAATCAAGGGAGAGGAGTTTACTCCTCTCCTGGCCTGTACTGTGGTCTGTGAGCAAGATTTCCTCTCCAGAGCCTCCACTAGCTCCACCAGGTCTGTGATCCTCCTCATCGTAGGAGCACCACTCAGGATTAGACCCAGATCAGCAGCTCTATTCCCCTGGGTTCTTTAGGCCCAGGATTCCAAAAGTGGATGCTCCTGTGGTGGTACCTCCTTGCCACCCTGGGGCCAGGGCTGGGGTCAGACTGGGCTCCCTTCTCACCCAGGTGAGAGAGCTTTATCCTGACCTTTGAAAGTGTCTTTGGCATTTGTGGGTTGAGAAATGTGGTGACTGCAGCAGCTCCCCATGATTTCATGCTCTGAAGCCTGTTCCAGTCCTGTCCCTGCCATGCTCTTTGGCCAACTCTGAACTGCACTCCACTCTGAACCTGGCATGATAGACCTTTCCTGTCATCCTTCCAGGCTATCTCGTGCTGGAAATCTCTTTCTCTCTGTTGTTTTGTGGCTTCTGCTGCTCTAGAATTTGTTTAGAGAAATAGGTATTTTATGGGCTATTTGGGGAGAGCTAGAGCTAGAGCAAGTCCATCTTTCCTCTCTGCCATCTTGGCTTTGCCCTAAGCTCTTTTTTTCATCATGGCTTTCTGGTGGACCAATAATTCTTGGATTTTTCTCTCCTGGATCTATTTTCCAGGTCAGTTTTTCCACTGTTTTATTTTTTTTTATTTTCTCTATATTTTTATTCTTTAGATTTTGTTTGTTTGATTCTTGATGCCTCATAGAGTCAGTAGCTTCTACTTGCCCAATTATAATTTTTACTGAATAGTTTTCTTCAGTTAGCTTTTTTACCTCCTTTTCCGTTTGTCCAATTTTTCATTTTAGGAGTTATTTTTTCCAGTAGATTTTGCCAATTTTATGTTTTAAAGAGCTGATTGTATTTTTAAAATCATTGGTCAATTTCTCATCTACCTCTCTGATTTGGTTTTTAAAATCATTCTTTAGCCCTTCCAAGAATGCTGTTTGTACTTGAGACTAGTTCATATTTACTTTTGACGTTTCAGATGTGGATATAGCGTCAATGCTCTCTTTTTCTAAATTTGTATTTTGATCTTCCCTGTCCCTGCAACAAGATTCTATGATCTTTGCTTTTCTAATTTGTTTCTTGCTCATGGTGATTGCCTTTTTTCTGACTTTTAAAGTGGATCTCTGCTTCTGGGGCATGCGAACTCTGTCCCACACTTCTTGTGCTGGGAACATGGTTACAGGCCTCTGATTCTTTCAACTAGAGGCTATATAATGCTGCAGCTGAGCTTGTGCTAAGCTGACTCATATGTACCAAGACTGAGGCAGGTTGAAGTCTATTTGAGTTTCCCCAGGGTTACACTGAAGCTCAGAGTGTGAGGTATGTGGGAAGAGTATTTTGGCTGCTAGAGGTCTCTTCCTTCCCTAAGGTTGTGCTAAAGCATGGGCAGGTTCAGCAACTGGTGAACCCCCTCTACACTTGTGTTTACCCAATTCCTCTGACTATGCTAAGGCAGGCCTATGTTCTTGTTATTGGCACTTATTGGCTCTATCCCCCTGGGGCTGAGGATTGCCTGATGGTCTACTGAGGTGGGCATTTCTGGGATGCTTCTTGTCCTCTACTGGACCCTACTGGTCCTGTCTACTGGACAGCGAGAGGGACCTTCCTGTCAATTCCATAACCTCCTGAGCTGAAAGATTGTTGTACCCCTTCTTCTGGTTTCACTATTCCAGGATTTTTCTTGGGGCATTATTCTCTGGGGTTTTCAAGGTCAAGGGAGTGTTAGAACACTTGCAGTTTACTCCACAATCTTGGCTCCCAGAAGTTTAAGTAGGTAACTTTCAAATAGTCGGTCTGTGGGCTGATAGCCCTAGGTGTAGCTCCTGTTGCTTCCATGAGTCCTACATTTCTCTCTCACTCACTCAGCTACTGCAGACTCCCATCTTGTGTTAAGAGGTTTAGGAATTGGCACTGCCATTGATGATTAAGACCACCTGGGCTGTTCCCTCTCCACTCTGGCTGAGTCTGCCTTGATGTAGCCTGTGTGCTCCCCCAACCCTATGTAACAGATCCTTTCTATCAATCTTTTGGCCTTCCTGTGCTGAAAATCTGTTACACTCTGTCTCCTAGTCTCCTACCATTATAAAATTTATTCAAATTCACTTTTTAGAGGTATCTGATGGAATTTGTGGAAGAGCTCAGTTGAATCTCTGATTTTACTGCATCATCTTGCATCCTCTCCCTTAATCCTAGCTGTTAATGTGAATGTGTTGAACTCCCCCCCTGAAATGAAAGCTTTTGGCAGAATGGATTAAAAACCACAATGCTACAATATGTATTTACAAGAAGCACACTTGAATTAGAGGAACACACATATAGTAAAAGCAAAGGCTGGAGCAGAATATATTACGCTTCTACTAAAACAAAAAAAGGCATAGTAATCCTGTTCTCAGAGAAAGCAAAAGCAAAAATAAATCTAATTTAAAAGACAAGGAAGGAAACTACATCTTGCTAAAAGTACCATAGACAATGAAGCAATATCAATACTAAACAAATATGCACCAAGTAGTTTAGCATCCAAATTCTAAAGGAGATGTTAAGTGAGTTACAGGAAGTAATAGCAAAAAATATTCTCATGGGGGACCTCAACCATCCCCTCTTAGAACTTGATAAATACAATAAAAAAATAAGCAAAAAAGAAACTAAGGAGACAAATACAATATTAGAAAAGTTAGATATGACAGACCTTTGGAGAAAACTGAATCTGAAAAGAAAGGAATATACCTTTTTTTCAACAGCACATGATATTTACACAAAAATTGACCATCCATTAGGGTATAAAAACCTTAAAATCAAATATAGAAAGGCAGAAACATTAAATGTATTCTTTTGAGATCATAATGCAGTAAAATTGACATTCAACAAAGGGTAGTAGAAAGATTTCAAATTAATCAGAAAGTAAATTATCTAATTCTAAAGGATAAGTGGGTCAAAAAACAAATCATAGAAACAAACGATAATTTGATTTTGAAAATGACAACAGTGAAACAACATCACAAAATTTAAAGAATGAAGCCACAACAATACTTAGGGGAATAATTAGTTCTCTAAAATCTTACATCCACAAAATAGAGGAAGAGCAGAACTGTGAATTGGGCAGGCAGCTAAAAAAATAAACTAGAAAAGAACAAACTAAAAAAAAGAACATACTAAAAATTCCCAATTTAACACCAAATTTTAAATCCTAAAAATGAAAAGTAATATTAATAAAAGTATACAAAAAAACCTATAGATTTAATAAATGAAACTCGGAACTGGTTTTATTGGGAACAAACAATAAGATAGATAAGGCATCAGTTTCATTTTAAAAAAAGAAAGAAGGAAACCAAATAGCCAATATCAAAAATGAAAAAGGATGAAATTACCACAAATGAAAGCCAAATTAAAGCAATCATTAGGAAATATTTTGCCCTATTACATGCCAATTATTTTGATATTCTGAGAGAAATCAATGAATATTTATTAAAATATAAATTACCTAGATTAACAGATTATGAAATAGAATGCCTAAATAATCCCATTTTAGAAAAAGGAAATGAACAAGTCATTAATGAACTCACTAGAAAAAATTTCCCCTTTCAAATGGGTTCAAAAGTGAATTTTACCAAACATTTAAAGAACAATTAATCCCAATAAAATATTTGCAAAAATAGTCAAGGAAAGAATCCTACCACACTCCTTTTAAGAAACAAATACCATGCCAATACCTAAACCAGGAAGAGCCAAAAGAGAGAAAGAAAACTACAGGCTCATTTCCTTAATGAATATTGATGTTAAAAAATTGAACAATACACTAGCAAGGTGATTGCAGCAATATATCAACAGGATTTCACACTATGACTAGGTAGGAGTTATACCAGGCATTCAAGGAAAACTATCAACATAATTGACCATGTCAGTAATAAATCCAACAGAAATCATATAATTATATCAATAGATACTGAACAACATTCTGACAAAATACAGTACATCTTCATATTAAAAACAGTAAAGAGCATAGGATTGAAGGAAAAATTCCTTAAAATTATAAGTAGTATCTATGTAAAACCACCAGTAAGCATTATCTATAACAAAGATAAGCTAAAAACCTTCTCAGTAGCATCAGGGGTGAAGCAAGAGTGCCCATTATCACCACTATTATTTAATATAGTACTAGAAATGTCAGCTATAGCAATAAGAAAAAAATGAAGGAATTAGAATATGCAATGAGGAAACAAAACTATCATTCTTTGCTGATGATATAAGATAGCTTAGAGAACCTATAGTATCAAGAAAGAACTACTTTAAAAAGTTAACACCTTTATCAAAGTTGCAGGATATAAGATAAACCTACATAAATCATCAGCATTTTTTATATGACCAACAAAGTCCAGCAGCAAGAGATAGAAAGAGAAATTCCATTTAAAATAATTGTAATGTAAAATATTTGGGAGTATACCCATCAAAAGAAACCCAGGAACTAAATGAACACAATTACAAAACATTTTTCACGCTAATAATTTCAAACAATTGGAAAAATGTCAATTGCTCATGGGTAGGCCAAATCAATGTAATAAAAATGACAATTCTGCCTAAACCAATTTATTTATTCAGTGCTATACCAAATTACCAAAAATATTTTATTGAACTAAAAAAATAGTAACGAATTTCATCTGAAAGACCAAAAGGTCAAAAATATTAAAGGAATGAATCAAAAAAAATATGAAGGAAGGTGGCCTAGCAACACCAGATATCAAGCTGCATTATAAAGCAGAAATCTCAGAAAGTATCTGCTACTGTCTAAGAAATAGGGTAGAATTTATTAGGAACATAAGACACAATAGTCAATGTCTGTAATAATCTACATTTTGATAAATTCAAAGACTCCAGCTTTGGAGGTAAGAACTGGAGCAAAAACTGCTAGGAAAACTGGAAAACAATAGGACACAAAATTTGCATAGATTAACATTTTACACTATACACCAAGGTAAGGACAAAATGAGTACATGGTTTAGACATAAAGAGTAACACAATATTCATATTAAAAGTATAAGGAATAATCTACCTATAAGATCTATGGAGAAGGGAAGAATTCATGACCAAAAAAAGTGATAGAGAGCATTATGTAATAGAAAATACATAATTTTTATTATGTTAAATTTAAAAGTGGTGTGGGTTGTTGTTATATTTTTTTTATTTTTGGTTTTTTTACAAATAAAACCAATGCAACCAAGATTAGAAATAAAACAGAAAGCTGGAAAACAATCTTTGCAGCAAATGCTTCATTTATCACTTCTAAAAAGAACTGAATTTATAAGAAAACAAGCCATTGCCCAATTGATAGTCAAAGGATATGAACAGGCAGTTTTTAAATGAATAAATCAAAGCTATCTATAGACATATGAGCAAGTGCTCTAAATCACTTTTGATTAGAGAAATGCAAATTTAAACAACTCTCAGGTGCCACCTCACACCTATCAGATTGGCTAATATGACAAAAAATGGAAAATGATAAATATTGGAGAGGATGTGGGGAAAAGTGAGACACTGATGCATTGCTGATGGAGTTGTGAACTGATCCAACCATTCTGGAGGGCAATTTGGAACTATGTCTCCAGAGATACTCTTTAATCCAGCAATACCACTACTAGGTCTGTATCCCAAAGAGAGTTTTACAAAAGGGAAAAGGACCTACATGTGCAAAAATATTTGTTTTAGCTCTTTATGTGGTGGCAAAGAATTGGAAATTGAGGGAATGCCCAACTTTTTAAGGTATGGCTAAATAAACTATTGTATATGAATGTAATGGAATACTATGATGCAATAGAAATGATGAACAGGTAAATTTCAGAAAAAAATATGGAAAGACTTCTGTGAAAAGACCAGAACCAGGAAAACATTGTAGAGCATATCAGCAACATCGTGCCCTGATCAGCTATGAATGACTCAGCTCTTCTCAGCAATGCAAAGATACAAGACAAGTATAAAGGACTCATGAAGAAAAATGCTATCTTCATCCAGATAAAGAACTGATGGACTCTGAATGCAGATCATAGTATACTTTTTAAACCTATATTATTCTTTTTCACATTTTCCCCCATTTTGATCTGTTTCTTCTTTTACAACTATAATAGGGAAATAAGTTCTAAATGATAACCTATGTCAAATTACCTAACAGTTTTGGAAGAGGAGAGGGCAGAGAGGGAGTAAAATTTGGAACTCAAAATCTCTTAAAAAATGAATGCTAAAATAGTCTCAACATGTAATTGGGAAAAATACTATTTTAAAAAAGAAACATCAGCAAAAAGAAGGATAACATCTGTCTTGCTATACAGTATGATTATTATAGAAATCCAATGAGATAATGGATTATATTATGTCTCTAATATGAAAAGGACACCTATATGGTACTGTTGATAGAATTTCAGGATTAGAGTCAGGAAGACTTCTCTTCTTAAGTTCAAATTTGAGCTTAGACTCTTATAAGATGCATGACCATGGGCAAGTCATTTAACCAGGTTTGTCTCAGTTTCTTCATCTATAAAAATGAGCTGGAGAAGAAAATGTCAAACTATTCAGCTATCTTTGCCAATAACACTCCAAATGAGGTGATGAAGAGTTGTATATGGCTGAAAAATGACTAACGGATAAAAATAAGTAAAATAAGGCTAGCAATGAAAACTAAACTGTGGTAGAGGACTATATATAATCAGGATAAATCTGGGTTCATGTCTTGTCTCTGTCAGTTATAAAGTGCGTGATCATGGGCATAAGCTCTCGGAAACTCAGTTTCCATATGTATAAAGTAATGTAGTAATAAATGCTCCCTTCAAGGCTATTGTGAGAATCAAATAATATAAATGAAGTGCAGTATAAATGTTAATGAATTACATAAATATCATTTAGTAATAGTCACTATTATATTGTTATGATTGGTGTCATCATTATTCCATGTTAATCTTTTATAAGAATGATTTATTTTATCTGATGGAGTTCAAATAGAAACAAAACTGGGACAAGTCACTATACTACTATTTTTTTATATTTTAATTATTTTAACATTCATAACAGATTCTTCTCTTAATTTTAGTCTGTTTGTCTCTCTCTTTCAAATGGATTTCTTTTTTATTTATAAACTTTAATTGTATTTTAATAACATTATGTTTCCAATTACATGAAAATAATTTGAATTTTTTAAAAATTTGCATTCCAAATTATCTACCTTCTTCCCTATCTCCCAAAGACAATAATATTTTGTTATGGGTTGTACATGTGAAATCATGCGGGAGGGAGGAGCCAAGATGGCAGAGTAGAAAGACACACTTATGCTAGGTCCGAAACCACGCCTATAAAATATCTGTAAAGAAGAACTCCTAACAAATTCTGGAGCAGTGGAAGCCACAGAACAACAGAGTGGACGAGATTTCTGTTTCAGAAAAACTTGAAAAACCCTCACCAAAGGTCTGTCGCGCATGGAACCAGAGCAGAACCCAGCCCTACGTTGGCCGCGCAGCCCCGGGAGGAGCAGATCTGAGCAGACTTCAGGGATGGAATCTCTGGTGGTCTCGGGGGTCCCTCCATCCACAGATGCACAGGTCAGTAAGAGAGACGTCTGGACAGGCTGAGAGGGGAGCGGGCTGTCTCCATGGCTCGGGCCCCCTTGGGAGGCAGTGGCAGAGGCAGTGGTGGCCAGAGGCTCCCAGAGCAGGCAGGAGCTGAGCAAGAGCTCCATCACAGAAGGTCTCTGCATAAACCCCTTGAGGGAACTGAGCCTGGGAGGTGGCCCTGCCCCCACCTGAGAACCTGATTTAATCTTACCCTGAATAGCAGCCGGGCCCCACCACTGAAAGCCCTGGGCTGGGCAGCAGCATTTGAATCTCACACCCCAAGCACTAGCTGGGCAGATCTAGGCGGGGGTTGAGAGGAATCTCAGAAGTCAAGTAACTGGCTGTGAAAATGCCCAGAAAAGTGAAAAAAATAAGACCATAGAAGGTTACTTTCTTGGTGATCAGATGATTCCACCCTCCCTTTCTTATGAGGAAGAACAATGCTTACCATCAGGGAAAGACATAGAAGTCAAAGCTTCTATATCCCAAACATCCAAAATAAATATTCAATGGTGTGAGGCCATGGAAGAGCTCAAAAAGGATTTTGAAAATCAAGTTAGACAGGTGGAGGAAAAACTGGGAAAAGAAATGAGAGAGATGCATGAAAAGCATGAAAAATGGGTGAATACCTTGCTAAAGGAGACCCAAAAAAATGCTGAAGAAAATAACACCTTGAAAAATAGGCTAACTCAACTGGCAAAAGAGGTTCCAAAAGCCGATGAGGAGAAGAAAGCTTTCAAGGAATTTGCCAAGTCAAAAAAGAGGTTCAAAAGCTCACTGAAGAAAATAGTTCTCTCAAAATTAGAATGGAACACATAGAGGCTAATGACTTTCTGAGAAACCAAGAAATCACAAAACAAAACCAAAAGAATGAAAAAATGGAACATAATATG
>JAQQSK010015796.1:0-10654 GCA_028658325.1 Potorous gilbertii
AAAAAAAGAGTAAGTGGAGGGGAGGGCAGCAAGAATGTCTGGAACTATCCTTTGCATGCCCTGACAAGTTCAAAGGCAGGAAAAACTGAGTTCAAATCCTACCTCTGACACTTAGTAGCTGTGTGAACCCGGACAAGTTAAACCTTGAAGTCATAGGCCACAATTTGCTTTAGTGGAAAAAGTTCTGTATATACCACATATACATACACATATGTGTGTATGACTATATATACACATGTATGTAATTATGTAAATATATCACATTTTAATATGTATGAAAAAATCATTAAAATTTTCTTAAAGATGCTACAAGTTTTTATTCATAAAGAAATAATTTCCTTGATTCTCAAGAGCTAAAAATGGCAATCACTAAAAATCCTTAAATCAACAATGATCTCCATAGTCAATTCTACCTTACAAACACCTTTGGTATCTGTCTCCTCCCCAGTAATGCATCTATCAACATAGCTAAAGCCCCCTTCATCATAGTTCAAGCCCCACCAACTTTTGCATATACTATTGCAAGGAAATCCTAACTAGTTTCTATACTTCAAGTCTCTCCCTTCTCCAATCCATCCTTCACAGGTGCCAAGATAAGACACCTAAAGCACAGATCTATTACCCAGTATATCCTGCTCAAAAAGCTCCTAAGGCTCCTTGTTGCCTTTAAGATAAAATACAAAGTCTGCTATTTGGTATACAAAGTCCTTTATTTTCTAGCTTTGGCCCACCTTTCCAGGCTCCTTACTCTCCCTTACACAATCTGTATTTCCACAAAAATGGCCTACTTGCTGTTCCTTAGTACACTCTATCTGCCATAGCTCTTCCTTTTTCAAGGTAGCCCCCCAAGCTTGGAATGTGCTAGCTCCTCACCTCGCACTCTAGAAGCCCTAACTTTCTTCAAAGTTCAGCTCTAGTGCCATCTTCTATAGAAGGTCATCCCTTACCTTCACAGCTATTCAGACTTCTCAGAAATTACTTTTTGTATTTACTTACTGGAGTACATGTTGTTTCACTAGATTACATGTAAACTCCTTAAGAAAAAGGATTGTTTTATTTTACTTTCTATAGTCTCAAGGTTTGGCATGGTGCCTGGCACATAACAGATGCTTAATAACTGCTTACTGATTGATCGATATACAATCATGTAAAGTTTAATCTTGAAGTTTCTCCTGAATATTATTTGGATAGGAGATTTTTCAGGGGCATTTCTAAATTTAATGCCTGTCTACTAATATGACTTAGGAATACAGGTGGCCAGTCAATTAAATACCCTCTACCTCTATAAAGGTAAAGGAAAGAGATTGTCCTGTGACAATCATGGGGGAGAGTCTCTCAGTCATTGCTGGCAAAATTCTTGCCAGAGTCCTCCTTAATAGACTTATCCCTCACCTGGAAGATGGTCATACCTGAGAGCCAGGGTAACTTCAGAAAGGGTCATTGGTTGATATGGTGTTTGCCAGAAGCAAGACAGAGATCTGTACACAACATTTGTTGATCTGACCAAGGCCTTTGATACTGTCAGTCATGAGGGTTTATGAAAAGTTATGTCAAAGCTTGGTTGTCTGGAGAAGTTCATCAGTATTGTACAGTATTAATTTCATGACGGTACGCTTGCCTGGTTCTGGATAACAGATGATGCTCTTGAGCTTTCTCAGTCACCAATGGAGTGAAACAAGGCTGTGGGCTTGCTCCCATGCTTTTTAGCATATTTTCAACAATGTTATCAGAAGCCTTCAATGAGGATGAACATGGCATCAAGGTCAGCTACCACACTAACAGTAAATTATTTAATTTGAAAAGGCTCCAAGACAAGACTAAAGTGGAAGGAGAGCTGGTATATGAGGTTTTGGTTCACAGATGATTGTGTACTCAATGCAGCCTCTGAAGCTGAGATGAAACAATGCATGGATCAATGCTCTGCTGCTTGTGCTAATTTTGGCCTAAAAATTAACACCAAGAAAACACAGGTGTTCCATCAGTCACCTCATAGCACCCATACATAGAACCATCAGTTACAGCAAATGGAGATTTTGAATACTGTGGGTAAGATCACTTATCTTGGCTGTATACCTTCTAGGAATATGCACATTGATAATGAGGTTGAAACATGCATTACCGTAACAACCTCAGTGTTGGGGAGTCTCAGAAGGGAAGTGTGGGAGAGAAGAGGTATTAGACCGACTACCAAACTGAAGGTCTATAGAGCCACTGTGCTTCATTGTTGTATGTCTGTAGTACCTAGAAAATATACCAGCGACATGCCATGAAACTGAATCACTTCCATCTGAATTGTCTTAGGAAGATTCTAAAGATCACTTGGCAGGATAAGATACCAGAAAATGAGGTAGTCTCTCAAGTTGAACTGCCAAGCATTGAAACTCTACTGCAAATAGCACAACTCTAATGGGCTGGTCATGTTGTCTGAATACCAAACATGTTTGGCTAAAACACTATGGAGAACTCACGCAAAGTAAACATTCACATGGCAGTCTGAAGAAGCAATACAAAGACACTCTCCAGGTCTCTCTGAAGAACTTTGGAATTGATTGTGTGACATGGGAGACACTAGCACAGAATAACCCTACAAGACATGCCCTCATCAAAGAAGGTGCTTTGCTCTTTAAACAAACCAGAATTGAAGCAGCTCAAAAGAAACAATTTAGAGAATCTACCCAAAATGTTCACATGGCCTATTTGTGCCCAACCTGTGGTAGAGTATTTTGAGCTCATATTGATCTGATCAGCCACAGTCAGACACACTGTAACTTGACTCTAATTAGTAATATCATTTTGGACCTCTTCAAGAACAAAGGGCAACAGCCAACCAGCCAACTAAGTACTATTATGTGCCTGCTATGTGTTACGCAATGAACTGAATTACAAAAAGAAACAAGATATATCCTGCCCTCGGGGATCTCTCAATCTAACGGGGAAGACAACAAGCAAAGAATATGTACAAACAAGCTATATACAAGATGAAATAAAAAATAAAGTTATACACAAGATAAATGAGAAAATAACAGAGGGATGGTACTGAAATTAAGAGGGGTTGTGAAAGGCTGCCTACAGTAGGTGGAATTTTAGTTGGAACTTGAAGGAAATCAGGGAAGGAAAAAGGTAGAGTAAGGAGGAAGAATACTCCAGGAATGAAGGATAGGCGGGGAAAATACCCAGAGCTGAGAGACGAAGTATCTCTTTTGTGGATTAGGCTGTGTCAAAAGATCAAAGATTATATGACAAGGAATAAGGTATAAGAAGACTGGAAAAATAAGTGGAGCAATGCTATGAAGGACTTTGGGTGCCAAACAGAGGATTTTGAATTTGATCCTGGAGGTGACAGGAAACCACTGCAAGGCGGGTGGAGTGAGACATGGTTAGACCTTCACATTAGGAAAATTACATTGGTGGCTGAATGGAGGATGAATTGGAGAGGGGAGAGATTTGTACAGGTAGACCCACTCTTGCAATATTCCAAGTTTTAGGTAATAAGAGCCTGTATCAGAGTGGTAGCAGGGTAACAGAGTCAGAGGAGAGAAGGGAATATATATTCAAGAGATATTCCAAAGGTGAGGTATTCCTCAGTTTATTCAAACCATACTCTCAAACATGCAATCCTAACAAAAACCAATTGGAATTCTATAGGTTGCTGTTTTCTGCCATAAAACATGTAAGACAAAAAGGGAACACAAACCAAATAATGATTTTAAAACATCACTATATTCTGTTCTCATAAAGGAATATGTTTTACCATAATATATTATAAATGGTTATTAGTTTCTCAGGCTAGCCCATAAATGCCTATGTAACTCACAATTTTAGCTTAGTGTTTAACATAGTATGTGGCACAAGAGGCCCTTATTAAATTAACTGACTGACAATGTAACTATTTTACATTACTACAGAACATAATCACAATTTATAACATTGTTTCTATAGGAAAATGCCATTACAGCTGGAAATATAGATACCAAGAGCCTATTTTTCTGGTCATAGATCTAGTCAGAGGGTACTTCTACCTCTCACCACATAATACGCAACCCTATAAAAGAATAGGAGTTTCCCTTCTTCCCAATTTCCAGAATGAGATAAGAAACTTCCTTGATCAGAGTTTCTGGAAAGATAAGGGCATGAAGGGTCGACATGCAGTGATAGTGGCTTTAAAAGGAAGCAGAGGTGTCCAAGGCAACAGTCTTCCGTATGGCAACAGTTCCGGATAAAGCCACTAGATGGTACAATTAGTGATATATGTAAAACAGCCATTTGTAGGAAAGGGTCCCTCAAAAATCAACTGGTCATAAGGAAGAAACTGCCATTACTATTAAATTAACTCTGAGCTAAGTTTTCAGGTAATTTAAACCTTGACTGAAGTTTAACCTATGTAAATCAAATCACTTCAAGGAAATCAATTGAACACAGAGACAGCATCAACCAAAAAACATTTGATCTTGCTAAATAGTAAGATATAATATACAAGGCCTACATCAGCTTATGACAGAAACCTGATTGAAAAAGCTTAAGTATCATAGGATTATAGGCTTTGAGTTGCAAACAGTCTCATAGATCATAAAATCAAACTATTCTGCTTTACAGATTAGGAGACTGAGACCCCCAAGAAACAGTGACCAAGGAGGGTGACAGATTATGAACAATATATCATAAAATAGTGTGAAGTTGCACAGAGGAAAATAAATTTTTAGAAGTCAGGTGATGTGCCCAATTAAGCTAGGACATCCCAAGAATATTCAAGAATGAAACCTGAAATACATAAACAGACAAAAAATGGAAAACAATTGTCAAAACTTCTACAACAAACCATTTTCTCTATCAATAGTGAAATTATGAGCAGCTAAGTGGCATTAGAGATAGATGAGTCAAAAAGACTCATGTTCCTGAGTTCAGATCTGGCCTCAGACACTTCCTAGTTGTGTGACCCTAGGCAATTCACTTAAACCTGATTTCTTAGTTCCTCATCTGAAAAATAAATTGGAGAAGGAAATAATAAACCACTCCAGTATCTTTGCCAAGAAAATCCCAAATGAGGTCACAAGAGTCAGACACAACTGAAATGACTGAATAACAACAACAAACAGTGAAATCACAACATTTGAACTCTAATATCACAATCCATGATGTAATGGCAATAAAGAAAACAAAACAGGAAGAACAGCTTGACTAGACCAAGCAAAATCTGAAGTCGTCCATGCTAAAGACAACACAATTTTGATATACGAAATATGAGATGATACCAAACACTTGGACAAAATTTAAAATGCTACTGAACCAGGGGAAAAAAGATGATTAAGAAAATCTCTATCAATCACCCTCTTCTCTCTGAGACTCTCTTCTCTCTAGGTTTTCGAGATACTACTGTCTCATGGTTCTCCTTCTACATTCCTTTGCTGGATCTTTATCCCCATCATGCCCCAGGGCCTGGTCTTGCCAGCCTCTTCTCCCCTTTACATTATTTCATTTAGAGATCTCATCAAATCCTATGGACATAATTACCTTCTCTATGCTGACGATTCTCAAATAAACCTGTCAGCCCTAACCTCTCTTCTGATCTCAAGTCTCAAATCTCCAACTACCTTTTGGATATCTGAAAACGGATATCTCACAAACATCTTACAGTCGACATATTCAAAATAGAGCTCATTATCTTTGAATCCCAATCCTCTCCATTTCAAAATTATTTATTAATGCCAAAGGCAGCAGCCATCTTCCCAAGTCTCACAACTTCAGTGTCATTCTTGACACCTCACTATCTCTCATTCTTCATATCCAATCTGTTGCCAAGGTCCATTTAATAATATTCCTTTTGTAATACCTCTTGCACACACCTCCTTCATTCTAATACTGCCATCACTCTGGTACAGACTCTCATCATTTCATGCCTGGATAATTGCAATAGCCTACTGGTGGGTCTGTTTGCCTCAAATCTCTCTTCTTCCAGGCCATCTCTACTCTGCTATCAAAGCAAATCTTTCTAAAGTGCAACTCTGATCATGTTACCCCACGTACTCAATAAACTTCAGTGGCTCCCTATCACTTCTATAATCAAATATAAAATCCTCCGGTGTTTGAAGCCCTTCTTAAGCTCCCCACTCCTGGCTGCTCCTCAAACAAGACACTCACTCTCCAGGCATCAGGCATTTTCACTAGATGTTCCCCTATGCCTGGAATGCTCTCCCTTCTCATCTCTACTTCTGGGCTTCCCTTAAGCCCCAACTAAAATCCCATCTTCTTAGGAAGTCTTTCTTGAGCCTTTTTAATTCTAATGCCTTTTCTCTGTATATTACTTTCAATTTATCCAGTATGTAGTTTATTTGTACACGTTATTTGTATACTGCCTCCCCCTTAGGTCATGAACTCCTCAAAAGCAGGTATTGTCTATAACCTTTCTTTGTGTCCTTTTGCTTTTTATCCTCACAACAGTACCTGGAACAGAGTAAACACTTAATAAATGTTTATTTACTGATTGATCCTTGACAGAAACAAGGACTTGGGAGAAAAGATAATGGTTCAGTTTTAGACATGTTGCACTGAAATGCTGGAGCAGGTAGATGGAGATATGGAACTGGGACTTAGCAGAGAAAGGAGAGATGGATACATAGATCTCTAAGTGCATCTATGTACAGCAGACAGCTGAATCTTTAGGCATTATTGAGATCACAGACAGTGGGTTTTTGTTTGGTTGATTTGTTTTTGTTTTTTCATAGAGAGCATTAACAAAGAAGTAAAGAGGACCCAGGACAGTGCCCTAGGGGTAGAGTCACATAAGGAAAGGATACAGATGATATGAAACTGAAAAGGAACAGTCAGATAGTTAGGAGTAAATTCATAACAGAGAAATCATACAACTAACCATTCAAAAGAACACAAGAGTCCACTTATTTTTTGTTGACTATTTAAAAAAATGTTCAACCACATTATATTTTAAATAGACTTTTTGAAAGCTACCTTGGGAATACAAAACACTGTTTATTACTTGCAAAAATGTAATATACAAACAAGTATCTTTTAAGATGACACTACCTATAATTTCTGAGTCACAAGTCCCTTTCCTCAGTGCCCCCAACATGAGATACCTACAACTTTCAAAAGAGTTGTAATTCCTCGCAGTTCCACATACATAAAAATAACCTAGTACATGATTTCAAACCAATAAAAATACCCAAAATGTGGCAATGTATAGATAATCATTTTAATGGAAAGTTTTATTGATAATACTAGGATATTTCCTCAACTTCATCTTATTCCTTCTTTTCCACAAATATATAGGATGTCCCAAAAGTCTAGACTTTCAGAACATCTGTATTCTGCCACTTTTCTTTTAGCATTCAGTTTTCATGTATGTTCAATTCTTTGGAATGCTAGAGATTTGTTTGGCTTAAGAGTGATTACCAATAATAACTGTTGCTGTTTCTCTCCTAGACTGATTTAGTTATTTTTCTTTGCCTCATTAAAGAGACCATCCCCTGCCTACTTCTTAAACAGGCCTATTCACTGAAAAGGTGTTACCTCACCCTAAGTGAATACTGAATAAGCCTTGGCTTAAAGGGGCCAAGGTCTCCCATTGCTTCCTGGGTCATCTCCAGTTATCCTCATGAATATCTAGTCCTTGGATCCAAATGGCTCTGGAGGAGAAATGAGGCTGGGTAATCTTGCACAGCCTTCCCTCACTCAAAACAAAGTCAAGTGCAAGTCATGTCATCATTTCTCTGATGGCATGGTCTTCTTTGGCAACAAAGGACAAACACAACAATATTCAGTTCTTTGGAATGCTACAGATTTGTTTCTTTTTATAAAGGAATTGGTGAAGTATACAAACAAGTAACAAATTATTTGTAATTACCCTAAAAATAGTATTTTCAAAAGCACCTAAAACACGAAGTAACTTACTTCTTTATGGTCTTATATAGTCATGTCAAAAGAATGAAAAATAGTGCCATTTTCCAGGATATATCTCATGGACTTTCACCACTACAAATCAGAATATAAGCTAGTAATAGCTAATATCACTTCAGTAAACTTCATATTCAACAAATGTGATCAAAGATAACAAAAAATTTAAAGATTACGAGAAATATGCTCACCAAAATTCCATCCATAGATGAAACTTTTTCCCAATTCTCCCAAGCCTTTTTCCGGACATGATTTGGTATCTTTAGTTTCTGACATAATGTAGTAAAATCAGGATCTTCTGCTTCTTCAAATTCAAGCCTAACAGACAAAAATAAGTTTATAAAAGGCATATGGAAATAAACCAAGATGACAAAGTAAAACATCTCCCTCAGACAACTACTGATAACCTGAAAAATAACAAGTAATATTAATTTCATCCTTGCTGTTTATAAAAAGTGGTGCTTTGTATAATAATAATATCACAGCATTTACACACTGCTTTGTAGTGTGCAAAAATACTTTACATGTTATTTTATGTATATCTGTATATGCTTTCTAAAAATTTTCTTTCCTTGGTCTTTCCTTTACTACATACCACATTGATGAAAAGTTGCAGGCTTGGTTCACTAACATATACTCCATGGTAACCAAATAGTTTTGTGAGAGAAAAAATGTGAGTTAACTGTTTTGAGAAGAAGAGAAAATGATGAGAAAAGACTACAAATAACATTACTATAATCAAGCACTTGGTAATCTGTCAATACAGAATCAATACTGACAAGTATGCGTGCTTGAAAATAATCTAGCTTCTGTTAGACCACTTTCCAGCACTTACTTGACCAATTAAAACATATTACAAAGCTAGGTTTATCACCTTTTCCCCCTCAATCTTTTGTATTTCATCTCTTTACTATTAGAAGAGAGCTATATATCACTGCAGGAGACTGTTCTCCTCCCTTAAAAACTTCTGCCTTCCATTTCTTGTTTCCCCCTATTATAACCGCTAGCTAGGTAGCATAGTGGGTAAGTGCTAGACTTGAGAGTTCAAATCCTGCCTCAACTAATTATTAGCCGTGTAACTCAGGACAACTTAACATCTCTCACCCTTGATTTCTTCATCTGTTGCTGTGAGGACAAAATGAGATAATATATGTAAAGTATTCAAGAAATTTTCAAGTATTAATACGAATCTTAGCAATAGCTGCTATTAATGTCAATACTGATTCAAATCCATTTAAAATATGCTACTTGATAATAAAACAATGAAGTTTCTCTTCCACCTAACTCAGCTGAGTTAAGATTCTAGTAGCAAGGACCAAACCAATACTGCTGGAGAAGAATGAAACCCTGCCACCTAGCATAGTCGAGTCAAGGCATGGAACTAGATCTCAAAGCAAATTTTCCATTACTACGGTCAGAGCAGACTTGCCTCAGAGGGTAGTTACTTTAGAGCAGAAGTTTTGGGCCTTTTTGTGTCACAGAGTCCCCTTTGACAGTATGGTAAAATCCAGAGATCCCTTCTCAGAAGAAAGTTCTTAAATTCACAAAATAAAATACAAAGGAAACCAATTATATTTAAATAGTTATCAAAATATTTTTTACAAAATAAGTTCACAGAATTCAGCTTTAGAATTTAATTATCCATGATTACGACATTAGTAGGAATAGTGGTAGACAGACTGCATGTTGAATGTCACTAAGAATGAAGGATGCCTTTAGAAAAAGGAACTTTTTAATAATATTATAATATTAATAATACATAATATTATTATGCTCATTTCCTTCAAGAAATATAAACTGATGTAGAGAAAAATGTTCCCTTCTTTTTAGCCAGTTCATAATTATGTCTTTGATGCATGTGGTTGCCTTGGCATATTCTCAATTAATTTTTAGTTGTAGAGAAAATCAGAAATCAGAAAATACTTCTTTTTCAATTTTTTTTACTATTATATAAACTTTTTTGTTAAATATATTGATTTCCAATATACTCTTCCTTTCCCCTGCCCTGCTCTGCAAACCATTCTCTTCTCACATGCCTGGCACATAGTAGGAGTTTAACATTTATTTTGATAAACTCATTGATTTTTAAAAGAAAAAAAGTAGTTTAGCAAACCAGCCAGCACATCAAACGTGTCAAAAAGTTTATGTAGCGTTCTACTCCCTCTTCAAATAAGAGGTACAATTCTCAGTAGACAGTGGATTGATTGATATAATTACACAGAGTTCTCTTTCAACTTATTGTCGTAATTATCATATACATTGTCTCTCAGTTCTGCTTCCTTCACTCTTAAAATAGTTCATGTAAGTTTTCCCACAATTCTCTCATTTTTTCATGTTGGTCTCTTATTATAAAGCAGTAATATCCCATTCCCTTCATGCAACATTTTGTTTTGCCATCATGCAGTGAATGGTAAATATACTTTAGCTTCCAATTCTCTGCTACCACCAAAAAAAAAAAAATCAGCAAAAAACCTTCTATGAGTATTTGGGTATATATGGGTCCTTTCTATCTTTAACCTCCTTACAAGTAGGACCTCAAGGTCAGAAGGTCTGATCCTCTTAGCATAATTACAAATTGTTTTCTGCGATGGACAGACCAATTCACAGCTCCAGCAACTATGTATTATGTGCATGCCTTCCCAAATCCCATCTAACATCTACTATTTTCACCTCTTAGAATTTTCTGGGTATAAAATTAAAGTTCATAGTTATTTTGAATTACATTTGTGTTTCACTTTTGTTTTTGTAT
>JAQQSK010015797.1:0-10654 GCA_028658325.1 Potorous gilbertii
CTTGGGGTCTGAGATTCAAATGCTGCTCCCCAGCCTCAGGGCTTTCAGGGGCAGGCCTAGCTGCTATTCAGGGTAAGATTAAATCAGGTTCTCAGGTGGGGGCAGGGCCACCTCCCAGGCTCAGTTCCCTCAGGAGGTTTATGCAGAGACTTTCCATAATGGACCCCAGCTCCTGCCTGCTCCGGGGGCCTCTGGCTGCCCATTGCCACTGCTTCTGCAACTGCCTCCCGAGGGGCCCAAGTTGTGGAGATAACCCGATCCCCTCTCAGACTGCCTCAAAGTCTCTCTCACTGACCTGTGCATGTGTGGGTGGAGGGACCCCCGTGCACCGGAGATTTCGTTCCTGAAGCCTGCTCAGATCTGCTCCTCCCGGGGCTGCGTGACCAAGGTAGGGCTCGGTTCCACTCTGGTCCTGTGCACGAAGGACCTTTGGTGAGGGTTTTTCAGGTCTTTCTGGAACAGAATTCTCCACCTCTCCAGAATTTGTTAGGAGTTTTTCTTTACAGATATTTTATAGGCTGTGGTTTCGGAGCTAGCATAAGTGTGTCTTTCTACTTCACCATCTTGGCTACTCCTTTTTTACCAATCAATTTCTTAGCCAGTCCCAAGTGTTCTTTATCTTGATTGATGATTTATAATACAATTTATAATCTGGTGTGACTAGCCCACCTTCCCTAGCATTTATCTTCATTAATTTCCTTGATATTCTGGACCTTTTACTCTTCAAAATAAATTTTCATAGTTTTTTTCCTCTATAAAGTAAGTTTTTCGCAGTTTGACTGCTAGGGCACTGAATATGTAAATTAGTTTAGGTAGAATTGTGATTTTATTATATTAGCTCAGCTTCTCCATGAACAAATGATTTTTCCAGTTATTTAGATCTATCTTTATTTGTGTGAAAAATATTTTACAACTGTATTTAAATAGTTCCAGGGTTTGTTTTGGTTGTTAGGCTCCTAAATATTTTATAATGTTTACAATAACTTTAAGTAACTTTAAATGGAATTCCTCTTTCCAAATCTTGCTATTGGACTGTGTTGATAATATGTACAACTGTTGAAAATTTAGGTGAGTTCATTTTATACTCTGCAAGTTTGCTTGTTATTTTTTCAAAGAGTTTCTTGATTGATTCTTTAAGATTTTCTAAGTGTATCATCATATCATTCACAAAGGGTCATAGCTTTGTTTTTTTCTTTGCCTATTCTAATTTCTTCAAATTTTTTGCTCTTATTGGTAAAAACTAATGTTTATTGTATTGTATTCAATAACAGTGGTGATAATAGCTATCTTTGTTTTATCCCCAATTTTATTGAAAATGCATCTGACTTATCTCCATTACTTGCAATGCTTCCTGATGGTTTTAGGTACGTACATACTACTTATAATTTTGAGGAAGGTTCCAGTTATCCCTAGCCCTCTAGTGTTTTTAGTAGGAATGGATGCTATAATTTGTTAAAAACTTTTTCTGTATATATTGAGACAATCATATGGTTTCTGTCAGTTTTCTGGTTGCTATTATCAATTTTGATGATAATTCTCCTAATATTGAAACAGCCCTGTGTTACTGTTATTAATTCTAGTAATCCTAGTGTGTTATTCTCATGGTAAGTTGTTTTAATATTTTTTGCTAATATTTAATTTTAAATTCCAGGATTACTTTGAGAATTGAGTAAAATCATTTGTATAAAAGTCATCTATTCTAACTCTTGCTTTCTCCCTTCTGAGAAGGAATTTTGTCTCTCCCTAAACTATGGCAACATTCCCTCATCCCTTTCCATATATGGCAGACATATTTGGCTCCTGTATGCTTTCTGGTTATATGTTCAATTTATTTGACCTATTTGAAAACCGCTGATGATGCTTTTATCAGCAGGATTGAACTTTTCCTCTCTTCTTATTTATCACTATCTACAGATGCTCAGGGATCATCATTTCCATGTAGATTATTGTCAGAGCAGCAGAAGGAACTGTCCAGAAGCAAAAATAGGCAACCTCCTCTTGGAGGGCAAGGTCTATTTCAAACAGTGACACAAAGATAATACACACCTAATATAGAAAGTTAGCAGGCGCCTGAAGAAAGCCAAGAGAAAAAAATTATAGAGAGAACTTCATGTGGAAAAACAGACTCTTGATTATTATGGATTCTTGAACTCTGTAGTCAGAAGAAAGAACATGTGTCTTTAATTCCCTTCCCAAACCAAACCATTCCTATTCTTTTATTAACTCTGCCTCTGTACACAGTCAGTTTTCCCATATCTAGGCCAATATCCTTTGCTACTGACATTGGCTTACTGTCAAATTTTTTGGCATCTCCCTGCATCAGAATCTCACAGCTGTGCCACATTTCCAAACTCACCCATTAATCATCATTTTAATTCCTTTCTCTTGAATTGTATTCAAATTCCAAATATAGAATTTTTATTACTGATTATTTTGATGCTATGTGCGTCTCAGTTTCCTTAAGAACAAAATAAATAGCTTCTCAACTGCCTCTGAAATGTCTTTTAGGCTTATCCCTTTATCATAATCCTAACAGCCCATGACCACTGTGTAGTAGAGATGATTATTCCTTCAGTAGAAATAAGATATGACGACAAAATATAGCAATTCCTATTTAACTCCATTGAGCTTTCAGGGTCACAATAAGCACTGGATCATAATTCTCCTTTGATGTGTCTTTTTCATGGCTTATTTTATAATATATGACTAAAATCCTATAATAAAAATGGTTACTCAGGTTGTGTCACAGTAGTTAATACAATCATAAATTACTAGGGAAAAAGCATGTTCCTGGAAGGATGTCAATGAAACACTGAATAAAATGTTTGCAGTACTTACTGAATATTTCTAGTTTGTAGTTGTGATTAAAAAGTGTAATCCAATTAAGGATATTTACTTTAACGCTGTTTACCTGTGTGTGAGCCTCCGGTGACTAATACAAATTGCCATCTGAGGACTTCGGGCAATGCAAACTTTATGGTGGCTACATTTCGTCTTTAAGCATGGATCCTTAGCCAGGTGCAGAACTAAAAAAATGTAGAAAACACATTAATAACACTAATGATAGTTTTAATTATAGTGAATAGTTAAGCTCTAATGCAATTAAATCCAATAAATGTTTTCTTCAGATCCCATTCTGTACACAACACTATGCTAGGAGCTGAGGTCGATACAAAGTCAATCTTTGACCTCATGAAAAGTACACTCAAGGGTAGGGATAGCATACTCCAATATATAATCAAACTACAACTATGAAACTTAACAACACAATTATATTTTACAATGTATCTGTCTTTTTGTCTACAGGTATTCACTACCAATCACCTTCTTTTCTTAAAAGGGAATTATTGCCAGCAGAACTAAGAGCTACTAGTCAAATGATGTTTTACATCAACTATTTATTGTTTATTTTTTTAATTCAGTAATGGTTTTGTAGATAATTTTATATGTCACTTCCTATTAACCCCACTCCCTACTCCCAAACTCTGCCTTTGTAACAAGATATAATTAACAAGCATATTGAATACATAAAATGTAAAATGATTTTCTAAAAAAAAAAATTAAATAAAGTCAAGTTTGATAGGGAAACAATTAGCTGGGAAGAATCTCTGCAGCAAGTTTCTGTGATAAATGTCTCATTTCTAAGATGTATGAGTAAGTCATGGAAATTTATAAAAATGGGTACTTTTCGTTTTTATTTTTATTTTGGAACATTCATTTCCACAAAATTTTGAGTTCCAAATTTTTGTGCCATCTGTCCCCTCCCCATCCCAAAACACCTTGCTTTCTGATTATCCCTTCACTCAATTTGCCCTCCCTTTTATCACACGCCTCCCTTCCCTTATCCCCATCTTCTCTCTTTTCTTGTAGGGCAAGGTAGGTTTCTATACACCATTACCTGTATTTGTTATTTCCCAGTTGCATGCAAAACAATTCTCAACATTCGTTCCTAAAACTGAGTTCCAACCAAATTTTGAGTTCATACCAAATTGATAGTGCATGTTATTCGCTCCTTAAGTCAAATATGATGAGAGTAAGCTTCATTTTTTCCCTTTCACCTCCCGCCTTTTCCCTGACATTAAAAAAAACTTTTTGTAGACTATTTTACAAGAAATAATTTGACCCATTCCATTTCTCCCTTTCTCCCTCTAATATATTCCTTTCTTACCTCATAATTTTATTTTTTAGATATCCCTTCTTATTCACCTTGCCCTCTGTCTATGTGTGTGTGTGTTTGCATGTGCGTGTGTGTGTAATCCCTCCAACCATCCAAATGCTGAGACAATTTTCAAGAATTACAAATATTATCTTTCCATATAGGAATGTAAACAGTTCAACTTTAGTAAGTCCCTTGTAATTTCTCTTTCCTGTTTACCTTTTCATGCTTCTCTTGATTCATGTGTATGAAAGTCAAATTTTCTTCTCAGTTCTGGTCTTTTCATCAAGCATATTTGAAAGTCCTCCATTTTGAATGGTCATTTCTCCCTGAATCACTACACTCAGTTTTGCTGGGTAGGTGATTCTTTGTTTTAATATTAATTTCTTTGACTTCTGGAATATCATATTCCAAGAACTTTGACCTCTTAATGTAGAAGCTGCTACATCTTGTGTTATCCTAATTGTATTTCCACAAATTTCGAATTGTTTCTTTGTGGTTACTTGCAACATTTTCTCCTTGAAATGGGAACTCTGAAGTTTGGCTACAATATTTTTAGATTTTTTTTCATAGATCTCTTTCAGGAAGTGATAAATAGATTCTTTCAATATTTATTTTACCCTCTGGTTCTATAATATTGGGGAAGTTTTCCTGCATAATTTCATGAAAGATGATGTCTAGGCTCTTTTTTTATCACGTCTTTCAGGTAGTCCCATAATTTTTAGATTGTCTCTCCTGGATCTATTTTCCACCTCAATTGTTGTCTTCTTTTTTTTACTCGCTTGGTTTTGTTATGTAATTTCATGATTTCTTATAAAATTTTTAGCTTCTTCTGCTCCATTCTAATTTTTAAAGAACTATTTTCTTCAGTGAGCTTTTGAATTTCCTTTTCCATTTGGCCAATTCTGTTTCTTAAGGCATTAATTTTTTGGATCTCTTAGGCAATTTGAGTTAGTCTATTTTTAAAGGTGATATTTTCCTCAGCGTTTTTTTTTGGGGGGCTTTCTTTAGCAAACTGTTGACTTCCTTTTCATGATTTTCTTGAATTGCTGACATTTTCCTTCCCAATTTTTCCCCTACCTCTCTTAAATGATTTTCAAAATCCTTTCTGAGTTCTTCCATGACCTGAGACAATTTCATATTGTTTGGAGCTTTTGGATGCAGAAGCCTTGACTCTAAGTGTTCCTCTGATGGTATGTAATTTTTTTTCCTCATCTGAAAGGATGGAAGAAAATATATGTTCACCAAGAAAATGGCCTTCTATAGTCTTGCGTTTTTTCCTTTTGGGGGAATTTCCCTAGCCAGTTACCTGACTTTTGAGTCCTTTGTCAAGAGGAAGGTATACTCTGGGGATCTATAAGTACTCGGCTCCTCCAAGGTGGCACAATCAAGAGTAGGCATTTACTGCTCTCCTGTCCTGCACTCTGTTCTGGGGAGCAACCACAAGTTTTTCTGCCCAAGATCTGAGAGTAGAATTCCCTCTCTACAACTGCCTCCAGCTCCACTATGTCAGGGCCCCTCCTCTCCCCAGGGCCACCACTCACGGCTGAGATCTGGATCAGCTGTCAGATTCCCCCAGGGTCTTTAGACTGTGAGCTCCAGAAATGGATGCTGCCGCTGCAGTAATTGCTGCAGGAGGGGCAAGACTGCGTTCCCTTCTCACCCAGGTGAAAAAACTTACTCACTGTCTTTTGAAACTGTCTTTGATATTTGTAGCTCGAACAATCTGGGAACCACAGCTATTACCAAGGATTGCACCTTAAAGCTTGTTCCAGTCCAGGGCTGGGCTGCATTCCTTGAGCTATGCTCTGACTTGGGTCAGGAGCCATAGACCTTTTCTGTTGGTCTTCCACTGGAAATCTCTTTCACTCTGTCGTTTTATGGTTTCTGTTGCTCTAGAATTTGTTTAGAGTAGTTTTTTATAGGTATTCTATGTTAGCTCCACCCTTCGTCAATTACTTACTTCACAAATCAAAACAAATTTCAAATCATCGTGATCATAGAATAGAATTAAACTGTTATTCATTGCATTTAACATACAGAAAGTCGTTTTGTTTTGCTTTTCTTGTGGTATAAAAGTTAACCAATAATTTGTACAAAAAAATAGATACCAACTACCCATATTTTGCTGTCTTAAAGAGAATAAATTGTACCAAAATTCTCTGCACTTCTCAAATTTGTAAACCTGTTCATGTAAAGGGAAAGGGGAAGATTAATGGCTAATGTGCATGCTATATAAGGTACTGATCCCATAAATGCATATTATTGGCATAAGACTTCCAGCTAAAACCATCAAATGAACAAGACATGAAACAATACAGCACATACTGAATAAATATATGCAATCTTCTCCATGTGAAGGATTACATATTTCTTTGACTAAATCAGAAAGTCATCTAGGCTTGCAGATTTTTGCAGTTTTCTAAACCAAGTTCAAGTTTCATTCACTACAAACATGTTACACTTCATCAAGATGTTTCTGGTTGCTGCAGGATGAGTCAGCTTCACCTTGTGACTAGTTTAAGAAGTTACTATTCCTTTGCTAGGGAGATTTGACAGAAGGAGTGAACTTTAGGCATAGATTAAAGAAGATATCTATATACACACATACATATATATGTGTATATACACATACATAATTGATCTACACATATATGACATATATGAGACATGTAAAACTTGATACATGTATTATATAAGCTGCATATGTATATGCATCTGCATGCAAGTGTATGAATCTGGGTCTATAATTACTCAACTTGATCTTCTAGGATAGCAGAGAAGATTATATATACACATAAATATCTATAATTTGTGATATAGGAATTTCTTGTGAAAAACTGTTTTATTGTAAAGAAATTTGCAGCAATATTTTTTACCACATAATATGATGAAGGATAAATAAATATATGTCATCAATAGCAGAGGTTACAGATAACCAGATGAGAAAAGCTTAAAAGGTGAATTTTCAATTAAGAAATGAGGATGGTCAAAAAATTCAATGGATAATTGTAATTGAATGAAATTTGGTGCAGCCAGCATAAAAAGGAGTCATGAGGGGAAATCTTTGCATAAACATCATAAAAATTAGAGGTGGAAGAGAGATTGGGAAGAGAAATGAGAGCAATGCAAGAAAATCATGAAAATCGAGTGATAAACTTGCTAAAGGAGACTCAAAAAATGCTATTCCAGAAGTCAAAGGAACTAGCATTAAAAGCAAGAATCATCTACCCAGCAAAACTGAGTAAAATACTTCAAGGGAAAAATGGTCATTGAATGAAATAGAGGACTTTCAAACATTCTTGATGAAAAGATCAGAAATGAATAGAAAATTTGACTTTCGAAAACAAGAATCAAGAGAAGTATGAAAAGGCAAGCAGAAAAGAGAAAACATAAGGGACTTACTAAAGCTGAACTGCTTACATTCCTACATGGAAAGAATATTTTTAACTTGAAATTTTTCTCAGTATTTGGGTAGTTGTAGGATTTATCATATACAGAGGGCTCAGAGTGAGTTGAACAAGAAGGCATGATATCTTTAAAAATAAAATTAAAAGTGTGAGAGAGAAATATCTTGGGAGGGGAAAGGGAGAAATGGAGTGGGATAGATCATTTCTCGTGAAAGAGGCCAGAATAAGTTTATTCAATGGAGGAGAAAAGGGAGAAGGTGAGAAGAAAAAAGTAAAACTTACTATCTTCACATTTAGCTTAAGTAGAGAATAACATTTTCACTCAATTTGGTATGAAAATCTATATAACACTACAGGACTGTAGGGAAGAAGGGGACAAGTGCAATGAGGGAGATGATAGAAAGGAGGGCAAATGGGAAAAGGGAGTAATTACAAATAAACACCTATGGGAAGGGATAAAGTCAAAAGACAGGATAGAATAAATGAGGGGCAGGACAGGATGGAGGGAAATATAATTGGTCTTACAGAAGATGACAATTATGGAAGCCTTTTGCAAAAATACAAATGTATAGCCTAAATTAAATTGCTTGCCTTCTTGGTGGGCATACATGGGAAGGGAGGAAGAGAGAGATGTTGGAGTTCAAAGTATTAGGAAGGAATGTTGAGAAATGTTTTTGCCTACAAGTGGGAAATAGAAAAGACAGGTAATGGGGTATAGAAATCTATCTTGCCTTACAAGAAAAGAGAGAAGATGGGGATAAGGGAAGGGAGGGGAGTGATAGAAGGGAGGGCATATGGAGGGAAAGGGGTTATGTGAATTCAAGACGTTATGGGGTGGGGGAGGGGAGAGATGAGGAGAGAATTTGAGAAACAAAATTTTGTGAAAACGAAGGTTAAAAACTAAAAATTAATAAACATAAAAACACAAAAGTAAAAATAATAAAAAAGTAAAAAGGAAACTATTGAATTAATAAATTAAATAGTTGTGTTATGGGAAAAAACAATAAAATTGATAAATTTATTTCAATTTGATTAAAAAAGATGAAAACCAAAATATCAATATCAAAAATAAAAAAGGTGAATCCATCTCCAGTGAGGAAGAAATTAAAAGAATAATCAAAATTATAATGCCCAACTCTATGCTCATAAATTTGGCAATATAAGTAAAGTAGACGAATAATTTAAAAAGTAGGATTTTACCTAGAGGAATACAGTAACATCACGAGAACCATATATTATGATCAGGTAAGACTTATGCCAGGAATGGAGAGCTAGTTCAGTATGGGGAAAACTATCAGTTATTTATCATGTGAACAACAAACTAACAAAAACGGTTAGATTATATCAATAGAGGTAGAAAAGATTTTGACAAAATAAAGCAACCATTCCTACTAAAAATACTGGAAAGCATAGAAATAAATGGAGCCTTCCCTAAAATATAGGGAGTATCTACCTAAAATCATCAGCAAGCAGTATATGTAATAAGGATAAGCTAGACATATTTCCAGTAAGATCAGGAGTGAAGCAAGGATGTCCATTATCACCACTGATATTCAGTATGATTCTAGAAATGTTAGTTTTGGCAATGAGACGAAAAAGAAATTGAAACAATTAGAATAGCTGAAGAAAAAACTAAGTTATCGCTATTTGTAGATGATATGATGATATACTTATAGAATCCTAGAGAATCAAGAATAAACTACTTGAAATAACAAAGAAATTTGGCAAATTTGCAGTTTACAAAATAAACCCACATACATCAGCTGCATTTCTATATATTACTAACAAAGGACAACAGCAAGAGATATGAAGAGAAATCTCATTTAAGTTAGGGTAGACCATTTAAATATTTGGAAGTGTAACTGTTAAAATAAACTCAGGGGTTGTATGAAAACAATGAGAAAACACTTTTCATCTAAATAAAGTGAGATCTAAGTAACTGGAAAAATATCAACTGCTCATATGTAGACTGAACTATTTTAATAAAAATGACAATTCCACGTAAATTCATTTACTTTTTCATTGTTATGCTAATCAAAGCAACAGAAAATTATTTTCTACAGCTAAAAACAGTAATATAGGGGCAGAGCCAAGATGGTGGAGTAGAAAGACTCACATATGCTAGCTCCGAACCCACAGCACATGGATCTCCTGTAAAAAGAACTCCCAACAAATTCTGGAGAAGGGGAAGTCTCACAGAAACAGAGTGAAGGAGATTTCCGTTCCAGAGAGCCCTAAAAAACCAATCCCAAAAGTTCGTCGTGCACCAGACGGGAGTGGAACCCAGCCCTGCCCTAGCCATCCGGCATGGACAGGAGCAGATCCAGCAGATCCGAGCAGACTTCAGGGATGGAATCTCCAGGAGCCGCGAAGGGCCCTCCACCCACAGACGCACAGGTCAGAGAGAGAGATGTCTGGAAGGGCTGAAAGGGGAGCAGGGTGTGTCCATGACCCGGGCCCCCTCGGGAGGCAGCCACAGAGGCAGCAGGGGGCCAAAGGCTCCTAGAGCAGGCAGGAGCTCAGCAGGAGCTCCATTACAGAAGGACTCTGCATAAACCCCTTGAGGGAACTGAGCCTGGGAGGAGACCCTGCCTCTACCTGAGAACTATGAATAGCAGCCAGGACTGCTGCCAAAAGCCCTGCGGCTGGGGAGCAGCATTTGAATCTCAGGCCCCAAGCACTAGCTGGGTGGACCTAGGCAGGGGTGGAGAGGAATCTCAGAAGTCAAGTAACTGGCTGGGAAAATGCCCAGAAAAGGGGAAAAAAATAAGATCATAGAAGAATACTTTCTTGGTGAACAGATAATTCTGCCATTCCTCTCTGACGAAGAAGACCAATGCTTATCATCAGGTAAAGACATAGGAGTCAAGGCCTCTGTATCCCAAACATCTGAAATAGATATCCAATGGGCTCAGGCCATGGAAGAGCTCAAAAAGGATTTTGAAAATCAAGTTAGACAGGTGGAGGAAAAAATGGGAAGAGAAATGAGAGAGAGGCAAGAAAAGCATGAAAAACAGGTGAACACCTTGCTAAAGGAGATCTAAAAAAATGCTGAAGAAAATAACACCTTGAAAAATAGGCTAACTCA
>JAQQSK010015798.1:0-10654 GCA_028658325.1 Potorous gilbertii
TTTTGCCCTGGACTGTGCTCCTCTCTCAGCCTGGTGCAACAGACCTTTCCTGTTGACATTCCAAGTTGTCTTAGGCTGGAAATTTCTTTCCCTCTGTCATTTTGTGGCTTTTGCTGCTCTAGAATTTGTTTAGAGTAATTTTTTACAGACATTTGCAGGCGTTTGGGGAAAGCTCAAATGAGTCCCTGCTTTTACTCTGTCATCTTGACTCCACCTCCCCTTTCATCATTTCTTAGCATACAGTAGCATTCCATGACCAAAGAAGTGATAGAAGACCACAGAAGATAAAATAATTTTGTTTACATCATAATAAAAATTTTTGTACCAACCAGTCCAATAAAACTAAAAATAAAAGGGAAATAAATAGGCAAACATGTTTTGCTATTTGGAATACTGTATTCCAAACTTTTTTTTTTAGTAGTAGATGCTAATTTTTATATATTGACTATATGACTCCCTTGTACTTGAACTCTTCATTTTTGCAGTTTTATTTTTATTGATTTGGAAGCTATAGATTTTTGTTTTGATAATCCTGGGAGTTTTCATTTAGCCTTCCTATTTTCACCTTGTCCTCTTGGTTGTAATACATCTGGGAAGTGTTCTTTCATGATTTGTTAAAATGTGATATCCAGACTCCTTTGGGATTGTGATTTTCAATGATATTTCAGTTTTTTTTAGATATTTTCCCCCTATGACTCATTTTCTAGGTCATTTATTTTTTAATGTGAGATATATTTTCTTGCGTTTTTTTTCTGTAGTTTCACATTTTTAGATAACTCATGATATTAACTTATGACTGAGCCATTTCAATTTTTATAAAGTCTGTTACTTCATTAAAATTTGGCTTTCCTATAGTTATCTGTTACTGCTTCTTCCAGATTTTGTCCATTGCTCTCCTATTTCTTCTCCAAATCTCTACAGCTATTATTTTATTCAAAATATTATTTCAAAACTCTTGCTTTATATTTTCCAGAGTATCTTATGTTATTTCTTTGAAATTTTGCTTATCAGTGTTGTAGTTTTACTCTTTTGGATTTGCATTTTAGTCAGCCCTGGCTCTATACCTCTTTAGCATTTATCTCTTTTGTTGGTTTGTTTAACCATTCTTTTTTACTTGAACTTACAAAACATTTCATTTAGATAACTGTATCCCAGTGTAATTGGTTTATTTTCTGTTGGTGTTTTATGTGTTTAAAAACATTTTAAGAAGGTTTCATGAGTTTTGTCAGACTTCTTAATAAGGAGGCTATGGTCCAAAAAGATTCATGACTTCCCTGCTCTGTAAATTTTGATGACAGCTGTGTGTTCTCTCCTTTCTTGCTCCCTGTTAGCTATAGAACCTCAGAATCTGTGATGGTGTTTCTTTCCTTAGTACATATATTTATAGTGTCCAGCCTGAGCCTGCTGGGTATGGCACCTGGCTTTGAGGTCAGAAGAATACAGTTCTTGGCTTCCTCTTCCTGTTCTTTCAAGATACATAGACTCAGACCTTGTCCATGTTGTATCTTAAACTTTGCTTTTTGCCCCATTACATAGTCAACTGATTTCTAGGTTTCTACTGATACAAGTTACCATATTTTCTTTGTGCTAAATCCACATTTGTTCCTTTCCCTGATTCATCAGCCCCAGCACAGTACTTTTGCTGCAATGGTTCTCTGCAGACCTTCCTTGCTGGACCATATATATCCCTGAATACCATAGACCTCTGGCTGTCCCTTTTTGATTACCTATGCTTGAAAAATGATCCACTCTTGTGTTCTTTGTGGATTTTGTGGTGATTACAACTCTATGTGGTACTCTTCCTCAGACTTTCTTTGGAGCAGCCGTAGGATAGCTAGAATGTACTGCTTCCTCTTTTGATCTTTTTTCTCAACTGTCTACTTTCTAAGGAGCCACAATCTTGCACAGATAGAGAGGTTATACCTGACAATGTATGAAAGGAAGCCAAATATAAAACTACCCCTTAGTCCTTTCTTCTTTTTTTTTCACTTCCTTACTGATGGTGGTATCAGAATGAGAAAGGGTGCCAAGGATCATTTTGTCAAGAAGCATTTATTAAATGCTTATCTCAGGTCCTAGTACATAGATCTGACTTTCCGATGACATATCTTGGCTTTGACTTTTGACAAGTTACTTAAGCTCCCAGCACGCTAGATATCTTATTGAGCTTGCTAGTTGTCAGGAAGGGGTCAGCTTTGTTTGATATTGACAGTTTGCTAACTTTCAAGTTCCTTATATTACCGAAATCTTGGATTTTTACCCCCTATCTGTTTACTTGTAACTGTGGTGAGCACTGGGGATGCAATGTAAAGTAAAACCAGTTTTTGCCCTTGAGCAGCTTGCATTCTAGTGAGTGAAACAACATGCAGTAAAACTCATATATACAATGTACAGAGTAACTGGAAACTAATATGGGGGAAGACTGTAGCTACTTGGGGAGATTGGGAGAAAGATTGAGATAATGTTTGAGCTGAGTATTGTGAAGGAAGCCTTTCTCTATTAAATGGCTCATGTTTGTATGTCATGTTGTACTGATTACATTAAGTCCCCTAAATGAGATCCTTAATTACTCAAAGGTTCAGACTAACTATCCACATAGGAAAATCTAAGTTGGTGAAGATTGCCTATTTTCCAGACTATGCTATGCAGTTGGACAAATGATCCATAGAGGTATTTGGTTAATATTTATGTATGGCATAGTTGCTATGGTTAGACACAGAACTTGGCTCAGAAAAGGAGGAGGAAACTGGACTTTATTGCATTTTAAGGAAATTGTTTAATCTTAAGCTTGTCTCTGAAATAAAGGCTCTTTTTAGCAAATATGTTCTTGTTGTGGTAGATGGCTGCAAATAATGGAATTCTGAAGTGTCCAAAGCAGGCTTGTACAACCTATGTCCCAGCATGCCAAAGGATTTTGGATGGCTTGAGAAAAAATGTAGGCTGCAGATTGTGCGGGGCTCCTCTAAAGATTTAAAATTGTGGGTTATTCAAAAGAAAATGAAAAAGTATGTGTAAAGTATGACTGACCTGCAGTGTATTAGTAATAATTTGTATAGAAAAAATGATATAAAGGATCCTATCAGAGAGAAAGAACTTAGTAAAATATGTGGCTCAGTTTTTAGCAGTTTAACAAGACTGAGTGATGATTGATGTTTCATGATACTTCATGGTGAGCTTAAAAAAAGGCCTCAAGATATTGATGGAAACACCTCTGGATTATCTATAGGAAAATATGGACAAGAGCAGTATCAAATTGAAGTGTAGACAAGTGTGATCTACTTGCTTGGATTTTCCGTTCGTGGTTATATCCAGATCCATAAAAGTAAAGGTGTCTTATTGAATCATTAAAAATAATTCAGATGATTGCTTCATTAAAATAGCAATAAACAAAGTAAATCCACAACAGTCATCAGCATTTCTCTTTATTTTCAATAAAACCATGAGTAAAGATGAGAACAATTCATTTGAAACTTTAAAATGTATTAATTAGCTACATGTTATTCAAAGTAGCTATTTTCTTGTTAATTTACATGTCATTGTGTACAGGAAATAAGTAAGGAAATAGAAATATTCAGTGTTCATAGTTTCGTGGCTTGGCCCATCAACTTAATCAGAATGAGGATGATACTTAAAATATGTTACAGATTTAGGAACATAACCAGGTAAATGATAATAATTTATTAAAGTAGATTTTTACAGTAGAAATCAAGAACATCAAACAAATGATGAAAACATTTAGCAGAGGCTTCATGTTGTTTAGATTTCAAATTATATATCAAATTAATGATTTATTAAAACTCTGAGGTACTGGCTCAATAATTAGAAAACGAGTTTCGTGGAACAAATTAGATAAGCAAGACCTACTAGAAATTACTACTAATTATGTTTGTGATAAAAGCCAAGAAAAAGTGTTAGTCTTTATTTGAAAACTTCATGTTCTTTAGTTGTTCCTAGTAATCAGTCAACTTATATGCATTTATCAAATGCCAGTTATTATACTAGGAATGAGAGATATTCAGACAAAAGTGAAGCATTACCTATTTGTATGGATAGCATTCTAGTAACTAGCAAGTTTTGAGTTGTTCATTGATCCTTTGTCCAACTCTTTTGTTTTATAGGTGAACTTAAATCATCAACATTCAAAGTAGTAATTGTTTTTTCCATTTCTTAGTAGTTTTCCCTGTAAAAAAAATAGAACTGAGGCTTTAAAAAAAATTAACTGAACGTCTTTGTTCTTCTCATCACATTAGCTAGATTCTGATCTTTTTTTCCATCATCTCAAAGAATTTGATATTTTTTTCTTCAAGAGAAACTATTCCAATCTATGTCAACACCCATACACCTCTACCCAGCATGATACCATTCAAATCCTTGAATTCTTCTGTTTCTAATAGAATTTTTCTTTCTTTTCATTTCCTTTCCTAGATTGTGGCTAAAGGCAGTCTCTTCTTCTCAAGGAACTCACAATCTAATGAGGGATATAGTATGCAAACCTAGATTATGGCTAAGGACAACCTCTTCTTCTCAAGGAACTCACAATCTAATGAGGGATATAGCATGCAAACAGCTTTATACAGATATATACAAGATAGAAATTAAAGATAATTAACAGGGAAAGGACTAGAATTGTGGGGGACCAGAAAACTATTATTTCAGAAAACGGGATTTTAGCTGGACCTTGAAAGATGCTAGGGAGGCCAGGAGACAGATGAGGAGAGCATTCCAATGAGGGAGCATAGCTAGTGAAATGCCTGGATTCTGCAGATGGAGGATCTTTCATGAGGAACAACTAACTGTGGAATACTAGAATATTTTCAAGCTGATGGAGTTTGCCCCCTCAGTGTAGTATTATCCTTTACAGTAAGAAAAATATGAGAAAAAGGGGAGTTTTAGAGTAATGAGTTGTGTTTTTCACAAGTTGAGTTTGAGATTTCTATAGAACTTCTACTTTAAGATGTCTAAAAAGTAGTTGATGATTTGAAACTATGACTCAAGGAAGAGGTTACAACTGAATAATTAAGAGTTGAGAATCATCTTAATAGGGATAATTGAACTCCTGGAAACTGATGAGATCATCAAACAAGACTGTGTAGAGATGAAAAGAGGGCCTAAGTCAGAGCCTGAGACAACATTCAAGGTGAGTGGCAGATGACTGCAATGGATATAAAACCAGATAGATTTTTTCATAAAGATTCATGAAAGTGACAGGTGACTGCAATGGATAGGAAACCAGGAAAAAAGAGATTAGAAATAGTAATTTTGACAGGTTTTGGGGAGAACCAAGAAGTAGTAGTGACAGGAAAACTTGAAGAGGAGAGAATATTTAGGAGGGGAAGAAATTTACCTTTGTCATATACTATAGAAAGGGCAAAGAGAATCAGGATTCAGAAAAGACCATTAGATTTGACAATGAGATCATTAGTAATATAGGGAGAAAGCAGTTTCTCTTAAAGAAGCCAGACTGCAGAGGCTTTAGAACACAGTGGAGGAGAAAGGTGGAGTTACTGATTGTAGATGGCCTTTAATAAGTTGTTCATCCATGAAAGGGAAGAGGAATCTAAGATAATAGCTAGCAAATACGGTTAGATTTTTAATTTAAGTCTGCATTTTGCAAAAAGAAACTCATGGTCTGAGCCACAGTTAGCTCCAGGTCTCGTTTTGACCGACTGTCAGCTTCTCCACCTTTGGCTGCAAAGTATGTAATCAATCTGATTTCCGTATTGACCATCTGGTGATGTCTATGTGTAGAGTTGCCTTTTGGGCTGTTGAAAAAGTGTTTGCTATGACCAGCAAGTTTATTGACAGGGCCAAGAAACGACAGTTAGAATTGAATGTGGAATTGGTTTAAGATTGGACAAGGAGTATGACAGAGCTGTTTATTGTTCCCTTATTTATTTAACTTATATGCAAAGGGCATCATGCGAAATGCCAGACTGGATGAATCAAAGCCAGGATTAAATTTGCTGAGAGAAGTATCAGTAATCTTACATATGCAGATGATACCACCCTGATGGCAGAAAGTCAAGGGGAATTAAAGAGTCTCTTGATGTGGGTGAAGTAGGAGAATGTCAAAACTGACTTGAAATTTAATATAAAAAAAACCAAACTAAGATCTTGGCAACAGTTCACATCACTTCCTGGCAAATAGAGGGAGAAGAAATGGAATGTGTTAGATTTTATGTAGATGACTGTAGATAGTGACTTGTCCATTGGAAGGAAAACTATGGTAAATCTGGACAGCAAGCATATTAAAAAGCAGAGACATCAACTCCCTGACAAAGGTCCATATAGTCAAAGTTCTGGTTTTTCCGGTAGCAGTGTATGACTAAAAATTGGGACTATAAGAAAAACTGAATGCCACACAATCAATGCTTTTGGAATTGTAGTGCTGGAGAAGACTTTTGAGAGTTCTGTGGACAGCAAGTAGATCAAATCAGTCAATGGAGTTTTTTTTTGTTTGTTTTTTGTTTTTTCCTATTATTCTTTTTAAAAAATGTTTATTTTTAGTTTTCAACATTCATTTCCACACAATTTTGAGTTCCAAATTTTCTCCCCATCTCTCCCCTCCCCCACCCCAAAACACTGTGCATTCTGATTATCCCTTCCCCCAATCTGCCCTCCTCTCTATCACACCCCTCATTTCCTTTATGCCCATCTTCTCTCTTTTCCTGTAGAACAAGGTAGATTTCTATACCCCAGTGCCTGTATTTCTTATTTCCCAGCAAAAGCAATTCTCAACATTTGTTCCTAAAACTTTTGAGTTCCAACTTCTCTCCCTTCCTCCCTCCCTACACATCCCCACTGAGAAGGCAAGCAATTCAATATAGGCTATATATGTGTAGTTTTGGAAACGTCTTCCATGAGTCATATTGTGTAAGACTAACTGTATTTCCCTCCATCCTATCCTGCTCTGCATTTATTCTATTTTCTCTTTTGACCTTGTCCCTCCCCAAAAATGTTTACTTCTAATTGCTCCCTCCTCCCATTTGCCCTCCCCTCCATCATTCTCCCCCACAACCCACTTATCCCCTCCTCCTCTACTTTCCTGAAGTGTAAGATAGATTTTCATGCCAAATTGAGTGTGCATGTTATTCCTTCCGTAAGCCACATGTGATGAGAGTAAGCTTCACTTTTCTCCTCTCACCGCACTCCTTTTCTCTTCCATTGAAAAAACGTTTTCTTGCCTCTTTTATGAGAAATAATTTGACCCATTCCAATACTCCCTTTCTCCTCCCAATATATTCCTTTCTCACCCCTTAATTTTATTTTTTTAGATATCATCCCTTCCTGTTTAACTCACCGTGTGTGTGTGTGTGTGTGTGTCTGTGTGTGTGTAATCCCTCCAACTATCCAAATACTGAGAAAAGTTTCAAGAGTTACAAATATTATCTTTTCATGTAGGAATGTAAACAGTTCAACTTTAGTAAGTCCCTTATGATTTCTCTTTCCTGTTTACCTTTTCATATTTCTCTTGATTCTTGTGTTTGAAAGTCAGATTTTTCTATTCAACTCTGGTCTTTTCGTCAAGAGTGCTTGAAAGTCCTCTATTTCATTTAATGACCATTATTTTCCCCTGAAATGTTATACTCAGTTTTGCTGGATAGGTCATTCTTGGTTTTAATTCTAGTTCCTTTGACTTCAGGAATATCATATTCCAAGCTCTTTCATCTCTTAGTGTAGAAGCTGCTAAACCCTGTGTTATCCTGATTGTAATTTCAGTAGCTTTTCTGACTACTTGCAGTGTTTTCTCCTTGACCTGGGAACTCTGGGTTTGGCTACAATATTCCTAGGAGTTTTCCTTTTGGGATCTCTTTCAGGAGGTGACCAGTGGATTCTTTCCATTTCTATTTTACCCTCTGGTTCTAGAATATCAGGGCAGTTTTCCTTAATAATTTTATGAAAGATGATATCTAAGCTCTTTTTTAAATCATGGCTTTCAGGTAGTCCCATAATTTCTAAATTGTCTCTCCCGGATCTGTTTTCTAAGTCAGTTTTTTTTTCCAATGAGATAGTTCACATTATCTTCTATTTTTTCATTCTTTTGGTTTTGTTTTATAATTTCTTGGTTTCTCATAAAGTCATTAACTCCCCTCTCTTCCATTCTGATTTTTAAAGAACTATTTTCTTCAGTGAGCTTTTGAATTTCTTTTTCCATTTGGCTAATTCTGCTTTTTAAAGTATTCTTTTCCTCATTGGCTTTTTGGACCTCTTTTGCCATTTGAGTTAGCCTATTTTTTTTAATTTAATTTAATTTTATTATTATTTTTTAATGTTCTACAATTACTACCATAAAATTAAGATTTTATCCCCCCCACATCTACCCCTTCAATACCCCTCTTCCTCCCCATGACAGCATACAATTCTGTATAGGTTCTATATATACTTTCCTATTGAGTACATTTTCACTATAGTCATGCTATGTAGTCGAACTAAAATAAATGGAAGAAATCATATAACAAATCAAAACTTAATACACAAATACACACACATACACAACATGATCTGCTATATTCTGTGAATGACTTCCATATTTCTTTCTCTGAGTGTGGAAGGCATTTTACCTTAGAAAACCACCATTGGGATTTTTTTTTTGATAAGTTCTTGTGTTATTACAAAGTTCCAAGTCTACCAGAAAAGTCTCTCACACACTGTGGTTGTTGCTGTGCACAGTTCTCCTGGTTCTGCTCTTTTTGCTCAGCATCAGATCATATAAGTCCTTCCAGGCCTCCCTAAAGTCTTCTTGTTCATCATTTCTTATGGTGCAATAGTACTCCATTACATTCATATACCATAATTTATTCAGCCATTCCCCAGTTGATGGGCATCCCCTTGACTTCCAGTTTTTGGCAACTACAAAGAGTGCCGCTATAAATATTTTTGTACATGTGGTACCCTTTCCCATTTTTATGATCTCTTGGGGATACAATCCTAGAAGTGATATTGCTGGGTCAAAGGGTGTGCATATTTTTGTAGTCCTTTGGGCATAGTTCCAAACCGTTCTCCAGAATGGTTGGATGAGCTCACAGCTCCACCAACAGTGAATTAGTGTTCCAACTCTCCCATATCTTCTCCAGCATTTATCATTTTCTTGTTCTGTCAGGTTTGCCAATCTTAAGGGTATGATGTGGTAACCTCAGAGTTGTTTGATTTGCATCTCTCTAATCAATAGTGATTTAGAGCATTTTTTCATATGCTTTTAGATATCTTTAGTTTTTTCCTCTGAAAATTACCTGTTCGTATCCTTTGACCATTTATCAATTGGGGAATGACATGTATAGTTATACATTTGAGTCAGTTCTCTTACATATATTCTAGAAATGAGGTCTTTATCCCTGAGCTTAGCCATAAAAATTCTTTCCCAATTTACCTCCCTCCGAATTTTGGTTGCATTGGGTTGGTTGTGCAAAAACTTTTCAGTTTAATGTAATCAAAATTATCCATCTTGCATTTCATAATATTTTCTATCTCTTCTTTAGTAAAAAATTCTTCCCCTCTCCATAAATCTGATAAATACACTATTCCTTGCTCCTCCAGTTTATTCATGGTATCAGTCTTTATACCTAAGTCATGTACCCATTTGGACTTTATTCTTATGTACCGTGTAAGGCATGGGTCTATGCCTAATTTCCACCACACTGTTAACCAGTTTTCCCAGCAATTTTTGTTGAACAGTGAGTTGTTATCTCAGAAGCTGGGGTCCTTGAGTTTATCAAACAGGAGGTTGCTATATTCCTTGCCTACTGTGTCTTGATTGTCAAGTATATTCCACTTGTCTCCCCCTCTGTTTCTTTGCCAATACCAAGTGGTTTTGATAATTGCTGCTGGTAGCACTAGGCCACCTTCCCAAGCATTTCTTTTCATTAGTCCTTTTGATATTCTGGACCTTTTGTTCTTGCAAATGATTTTTGATATTATTTTATCCAGCTCTAGAAGATAATTATTTCATGGTTTAATTGGTATGGCACTAAATAATTAAATTAATTTAGGTAGAATTGTCATTTTTATTATATTAGCTTGGCCTACTCATGAACAACTGATGTTTTTCCACTTACTTAAATCTCACTTTATTTGTGCAAAAAGTGTCTTGTAATATAATCCCTGGGTTTGTTTTGACAGGTAAACTCCTAAGTATTTTATAGTGTCTACCCTAGATTTAAATGGGATTTCTCTTTCTATCTCTTGCTGTTGGACTTCATTGCTATTATATAGGAATGCAGAAGATTTGTACGGGTTTATTTTGTAACCTGTAACTTTGCCGAAGTTGTTTGTTATTTCAAGTAGTTTTTTACTTGAATCTCTGGGATTCTCTAAGTATATCATCATATCATCTGCAAAGAGTGATAACTTAGTTTCTTCTTTGGCTATTTTTATTCCTTCAATTTCTTTATCTTGTCTAATTGCTACAACTTACCTTTTACAACTAACCTTTCTAGTACCATATTGAATAATAGTGGTGATAATGGACGTCCTTGTTTCACCCCTGATCTTACTGGAAATGCATCTAGCTTATCCCCATTGCATATAATGCTTGTTGAAGTGGTAGATACTGCTTATTATTTTATGGAAAGTTCCCTTTATTCCTATGTACTCCAGTGTTTTAATAGGAATGGGTGTTGTATTTTATCAAAAGCTTTTTCTGCATCTATTGAGATAA
>JAQQSK010015799.1:0-10654 GCA_028658325.1 Potorous gilbertii
ACACATGAATTTCCACAGCCTGGGGGATGCAATAAGAAGGGGGAAAAGTACCAAACTGCATATTATATGTAAGCACTTCACTCTCTAACCTAAAAGGGCCTAGTTTTTAATATCAGGAATAGTGGTTAAAAAGTAATGGGAGCCACAGTGGTAAAATATAAACTCCATGAGGGCCACAGCTCTGGGCCCATACTCAAAATTCTCATCAGTGACCTCTCACCAATGTGAATATTGCCTCCAATGATGATTTCCACCCATCCATGCTTTACTATCCAGTGTGATACTTATTCAAGTCTTCCTAGGCAATCCACCCAAGTTGGGAGCCTTCCTCACTTCCTTGAAACATTATTGGAATACCAGGGAAGTTCTGGGGTTGTTCACTGATTATCTCTCATCATGTGACCACCCTGTCTTTTTTTTTCTTTGCATATTTTTGGATGGCATACTTTACTGTCTTTTTCTTCACTGCTTCTCCTTCATAATTCCCCACTTGTAATGTGTTGCAGTCAGCTCATACCCATCACACATCTCTTCATCATCCTCTGGGTGGCACTCATTTTCAATCCTTTGGAGACTGTAGTCTTACAACCATAGGTTCAATAAGTCACATGGGCTGGAATGATTTAGGAGAAAGTGGTAAGGTTGTGGTTAAAGACAGAAAGGTCACTTTTCTGTAATGCTAATGCTGGTCCTTCTTGCTCACACCCTGTGTGTGCAGTTGGCAGGAGTGAGTGCCCAAATGAGAAGAAAGAGAGGTGGGATAACAAAGAGAGCTCAGAGCTTGAGAAGCAGGTCAACCTCAGAGTGTTGGTTTGGGCTACTCCCACGGTCAACCCAAAGGGCCAGATAGGCAAAATGAGCAGTCACTGACATAAGTATGACCAGGAAGGTTTCCCTCCTTCCAAATACCCTTCCCATTCTCTGAAGTCGTACCTTGAGTAATTTTTTGAATCATAAATCTAGAGCTCTACATGACCTCAGAGGTCATCTATTCCAAGCTCCACTTTTTCAGATAAGGAAACTGAGATGGGCTTTGAACCCTCTGACTCCACTTTTACAATACCTCTTGAATCTAAAGTATTCCTTGTGGTCCTTTCCCAAAAAATGCATAAACTTCTCTTCTCTTCTGTGACTGAGAGATTGGGACTGGGAGCCTAGAAGTTAAAATTCAGTTGTAGGATGGAAAGATGAAGGGAAAAGAGAGGCAGTAGGTAGCTTAGAAGATCAAATTTGCATTGGGGGCTGTTTTAAGTGTACAATTTCTCTCTCTGTCTCTCTGCCTGCCCTTGGGCACCTTTATTAGGTCTTATTCACTATTTCCTTCAACAAAGACATCAGACCTAAGACTTTCTATGGATCTTCCCGATCTAAGTACTGCTTAAGATAACATCCTGCTTCATATGGGTGCCATCCAGCTTTGAATATTGTTTCTTTAGGACCCTCAAGTATATTTGCCCTGTGTTTTTTGGGGAAGGGATGTTTGCCCATAATGCAGTTATATACCATGATGCTAAAGTCCATAGGACTAAGTAAAAGCCAAATGGCAAACTCAAGACGTGTTGGGAGTCCACAGTGGAATGTTAGTAATGGAGCCATTGAGAACTCTATGACTTCAAGTAAAACAGACACCAACAGAGCCATTAATTAATTTAAGGTTGGATTTGATTGTGAAGGGGAGTTTGCATCTCCATCACCACTGGGAAGAGAGCCATTTTTTTTTAAAGATAGACCAGTTCCATTTATTGATCTGAGGGTTAGGGTTTATATAGACAGAATCTCCAAGTCTACATGACATTCTGTTGGTCTCTTGTCCCAGTGATTTGGCCAGTCTTATTGTCTTTAAAGGCTATTAGCCTGGAGGACATCTATTTTACATATCCCTTGTTTTCTGTAGTTCCCACGTTTGTCTCACAGAGACAGCAACATCTGGGGGACATGGAGAGTCATTCCGGATGATAATGAGCACAGTCTCCAAGAACAGTTTCCCCGAAAGTCTTTCCTGATCTTGTCAATAGCACTCCACCCTGGCCCTCAACAATTCCCCCTTTCTTTTGTTGTAACCCGAGACCAGGTACTTGGGTTTGAAAAGCTTACCCAAGAGAGAGAAGGCACCTGTGAATAACATACAGAGAAACAAAGGGATAGTGGTAATATAGATATGAGCCAATGGAACGGGGATGCAAAGGGATTTGTACTAGCAACATAATCCCAAATCACTTGCAGCTTCCTTGGGGTCAAGATTTCCCTTGGAGGCCTGGTCTATAAATTACATAATAAAGGTATTATAATGGACAGAAGTAACACCAATGGAAATGAACCTACAATCACATCTTATGAGCAATCTTGTTTCAAAAACAATTTTGTTTCCCACCACCACAATAGTTTCCCTTAGAGTATCTATTAGATAAACCAATTGACAGAGGAAGCCAATGCTTCCACAAAGCTTATAATTCCCCTTAAACATCTTTTCTGTCTTACTTTCAGCATTAACTGATTAAAAGTTTGATCAGATACAGACAGATATCAGCCTTCACTTATGATAGGCATTACAGCAAACCTAGGACACATAATTACAGATATAATGCTACTGTTAGCTATATGAAAACATATTCAGTGATAATACAACTAAAGCATGTTATTTCCCAATCACAAAAGCAAAAATTCTATGTATATCAGTTTCCCAAAAACCTTAAACCCATGTGCTACCATAATTACCTCCTCTATTTTCCCTCCCCATATCACCACCCATAGCCCAAGGCGGATTACGTACAAAAAGTCCATCTATCTTCCTCTCAATCAGTTCCTTCTTGTGCAGTGGTCAGCTGAAGGGTGCCCAGAAGAAGCAGAATGAGTCTTCATTGTCTGGTCAGTCCAATGGGTTCGTTGTGGTCTTGGCCTTTTCTCTTTCCACTTTTCCTTGATCCTTACCTTCTCCAATGTATGGCAGAGCTCAGATGTTTCTTTCTGGTATCCAGATGGTTTCTTCACCACTTACTGTGGAAATAAAAGCATACCCTCACTCCCATATTAACACAGGGCCTGTCTTTGTGTTGTTCCATTTCACCTTCACTTTTTTCCAATTAGTGAGGTGTGTTTTGCCTTTCTGAAACTGTTTTTGAGCAGGCGTAAGCCTCTTTCTGGTGTCAGGAAATTAATGGTATACAACACCATGTAAACTTTTCTCATTCTTTTGCCTTCTTCTCCCCCTCTCTTTTGTTTTTGGAGGAGAGTTTTATGTCACTGTTGCGATGTTCTACAATGGCTTGACCAGTAAGATTATATGGGATGCCAGTTCTATACTGTCTTCCGTATGACAGACAGAACTTAGTAAAGGTAACAAATTTTGTTGATTCCCCCGTCAGTGGGGTGGAGTCACATGAAGGTATTTATTCCTTCCAAATTCTGGGACGTGTGTGACATTCATTTGCCATATTTCAAGAGGATTGCATCCTCAAGGATTGATAGATGTATTTGATGGAGCTGGCAAAAACGGAATACAATGTGGACAAGACTTACAGTACTTCTCTCTTGCTCTCCAGTAATGTGAAATTGCTTGTGAAGCATGGAGGCTGACTGATGAAACTGGTTGTGGGAGTGCCTTACTTCTAAAACCGTCAGTGTGAGCATGCTGTCTGCTTGTCTATTTCCCTCTATTATAGGCCCTGGCAGTTGCGTATGGGATGGGACCCAAGATCTTTTCGGGTAAGGGATGAAGGTCTCAGCTTCTGAAATTGCTTCCTGATGAGATTGGATATAGAGCTGTCCCTGACTTGATAGGTCTTATACAAGGGATACATAGCCTGAGCAGTTACCTGGAAGTTGCTGGCTTGCACTCTGGAAAAGACAAACCTGGCATGGAGGTTAGACAAAGACCAAACAAGAGAGCCATTTTTAATGGAATGTGATGGCATCCTGCCTCAGTCCCAGTGCCTAACTGCTAAACTGAGTGAGATAAAATGAAAATGAATAAATCAGAACTGGAGGGCCCTGCAATCTGCTCTTATTTCAATCGGGAAAAGTGGTTGAAATTGGGTTGTGGTATATTTGAAAGGTCGGATTCAATTAAGAACAGAAGAGAAAGGTCAGCACACTCTCTGATTGCTTGGCAAGCTTCTCATCTCCACCTTATTTCTTACCCCTTCCCCACATTTTTGCCAGTCTCACAGTCTATGCTTGGAGGAGATGCCCATGTCTATGAGGTCCCAGAATCATTGAAATACTGAGGCCACCTTGCTTCTTACTTTACTGAGAAACTGAGTTCATTAGGCTTGAAGCAGCTCATCCTGTCCTTTTCAAAGGATCTCTTATCCCTTCCTTCTGTGTCAGAGGATGGTTTCCCTGTTCCTCTCTAAGGTTAAGATTTATCTATGCTCTCCATACCATCTTCTCATTCTCTAGAACCTCTCTCCTCAATTCTCTTCCCCTCTTCTAGAATCTTTAAACTCAAGCTTCTCACTGTCTATATCCATTGATTTCCCCATCTCAAAAAATCCCTTTTCTTGATGCTGCTACTCACTCTATCAATCAATCAACATTTATTAAGTTCCTACTATGTTCCAGACACTATGCTAGCGGCCAAGGACACAAAAATAGGCAAAAGATAGTCTCTGTCCTCAATGAGTTTATAATCTAATGGGGGATACAACATGCAAAGAAATATATACAAGATAAACATGATAATTGACTGAAGGAAGGCACTGTAATTAAGAGGGTCTGAGGAAGGTGTCCTCCAGAAGATGGAACTTTAGCTGGAACTCTAGCTAGAATCCCAATGCTATCTTTCCACCCTTATTTACCTTTCTGTTCAATTCAGGTTTTGAATTTAAGAAAACATTTCTCAAAGCATCTACTATGTCCATGGATAGAAGTAGTGTAGGTGTTAAAAAAAAAAGAGTGTAGGTGTAAATGGATAGAACACTGACCTTGCAATCAAGAAGAGCTGGGTTAAAGCCTTGCCTCTGGTACAGAGGCAACTAGGTGGTACAACGAGGAGGGTGCTGCAACTAGAGTCAGGAAGATATAGGTTTAAATCCTGCTTCAGATACCAGCTGTCACTTAAGCTCTGTCTGCCTTAGTTTTCTCATCTGTAAAACTGACATAAAAACAGCACCTACCTCCCAGAGTCATTGCAAGGATCAGACAATATTTGTAAAATGCTTTGCACACCTTAAGATGCTACCTAAATATTAGCTATTAATACTACTATTACTCACCATCTCTGTGTTGGGGTGGCTAGGTGGTACAGTGGATAACGCATTGAGCCTGAAGTCAGGAAGATCCAAGTTCAAATGTGACCTCAGATACCTATTAGCCGTCTCACCCTAGACTAGTCACTTAACCCCTATTTGCCTCAGTTTTCTGTCTCTAAAATGGAGACACTCTGGAAAATGAAATGACAAACCTCTTCAGAATCTTTGTCAAGAAAACCCCATGGCCAGAAGTCCATGGGGTCATGAAGAGTTGGACACAATTACACAACTCTCTGTGTGACCTAGGGCAAGTTATTTAATCTCTGCTGGCATCAGTTTCATCAAAGGTAAAATTGGGAGCATCTACCTCTCAGAGTAATTGTAAGGGTCAAATAAGGGAATATTTGTAAAGTGCTTATCAGAGTGCCCATCACATAGGAGATGTTTCATAAAACCTTCTTTCCTTTCTATGTGGCCATGGACCTTTCAGTGTCCCAGTAACCTAAGACTATAAGGTATTGACAGGTAGGGTCTCCATAGAAGAGTTCACTATAATGATAAAATCACTAGTCTGGACCCCCCCAGGTACGTATTTTCTGGCCTGATCTCACATAATTCCCTACTCTACCTCCAGTCAGCTCCTAATCTCTTTTGCTGAATCAGCTACTGAAAGAAAGTCTATATGTATCAGGTGTATTCTTGCCTCTAAGTTTTTGCATGTGCTGTTTGCTAAGCCTACAATTTCCTAACCAATTTAGCAGCTAGAAATACAAGGTAGTCAGTTAGGATCATGTGGGTAATTCAGTCACATGAGTGAGGACTGCTTTCTCTCCTGAGTTTCGTATCCACATTTCCACTTATCTACTGGACACCTCAATGTTCTTTCAAACTCAACATGTCTAAAATTGGGTTCATTTTCCTCTGAAATGGATTCTTCATCCCAACTTTCCTGTTTCCATCCATGGCACTGTTATCCTTCCAGACATTTGACCTTGAAAGGTCAGAATCGTCTTTGGCTTGTCTCTTTCCTTTATGCCACAGGAGAGGCCTAACCATCATCTGTGGTGCTAGGGGTAAGCAGCATGAAAGACATCCTCAAATCAACTTTTGAAGATAAGATCTCAGGAAAATGGAATAGGGAGAGACCTGAAGGGGAGACCTTGGATTTTAGGAAACAAGGTCCCCCTGGGAGATATGAACCCCATCACATGGAGACAGTAACTCCAGGTTGCTGTGAAGTTTTCTGTAGTGAAGTTGTCTCACAGGAGACAGAGAGAAGCATGAGATCAGTCTAAAGAATAGGAGGTCACCTAGGCTGTTGCTACCCCACAGGAAGAAGAAGGAAGTCTTTCTCAGCTTTCTATTTTAACTAGTTTCACTAGCTACATGCTAAGCTCAGTTGTTTCTACCAGCTGAACTAGATCAGGTGTGCTCACTCCCCTCTAAATTCCAGTAGCTGGGACGAAGCCCCTATCACTCCACCCTAGTTATGATGCTGCCTTACATGTAGCCAAGTAGTCTTGGGGCTCAATTGGTTTTTCCTTTGAATTTCTCATATTTTTTCAAATCTTTACTTCTACTACTACTACCCCACACCACTCTAAGCCATGTTGGTTCACTTACTATGTCCCTAGAACATAACTCACTTCTAACCTGATTTTGGCCATTCTTGGCTGTAATGTTCTTTTACTTTCTGGCTTTCTTGTCCAAATCCACCCATCTTTCAAGGCCCTGTTTAAGGTTTATTGCTTTTGTGAAGCCTTCCTTAACTACTCTGCATCCTAAAGAAGTCTTTCTTCTGAGCCCACTGGAACTTACATCTTCAGTTTTTGCTAGGCATTGAACACGGGCTGCCTTGTGTTGTCCAGAGACTCTTGAGGTGCCTTTTGTCCCTCCAGGAGATGTAAGCTCTTTGAGGACCATGGCCAGATACTTCTTTGTCTCCCTGACAGTGATCGCTACAGAGCTATGCCTCAAATGACTGTTTATGACATTTTTTACTGACTAACTTTACATTGAAGAGGGCAGTTTGAGGCAGTGGGCAGAAGGCTGGATATGGAGTCACGGATCTTGACCTCAAGCCTATCTGTGTGACCTTTCCTCTCTCTGAGTCTCAGTTTCCTTCTTTGTAACCTTGTGAGGGAGGGGATTAGGTACAGTAGAAATCCTGCTAGGTTTGGAATAAAGGGACCTGGGTTGGAATCCTGGTTCTACCATTTTCTATCTGTACAACCTTGGATGAGTCACCTAACCTTGTTCTTGTCTAAAACTTAGGGTACAGGAGAAGATGACGGGCCCTTTCAGCTCTAAAGGTATGTGTGATCCTATGATCAGCTGAGTTAAGTGCTTGCCACCTCTTAATCTTGGCACCAGACACAATCTTCCATGACCTTTTTGGTGACTCTCTTAAGTCAACCTTTACTTTCTCTTCTACTCCCCTTATTTTTCAGCTTCACTTTTACTTCTTTCCCTTCTTTATTACTTCTTTCCCCTCTTTATTACTTCTTTCCCCCTCTTTAGCCAGTTGGTGGCCCCCACAGGCATTGTTTATGGCAGTTTGACAGGCCTTTGGTCTACGGGGGGGGGTGTCTAATACCCCAATTTTCAGCACCTTTTAAAACAAGGCCATTTAAATGGGCCTTGCTCAATCCTTTTAGCATTACCCAAGGATAAGATTAATTATTAGGTGTGGCTTCTGAATGATTTCCCTGTAGTGGTTATGAATTTGCACTGACTTATTCTTCAAGAGACTGAGAATAATTCAACTTGATTCAATGCAACAAGCCTTTATTAGGCCCCTACTCAGTGCCTGGTGACAGGTCATGCTAAGTACCTGGGGAGATAAAGATCCCACCCAATACAAGCAGCTTCCATCCTCTAGGGGTTCACCTTTTATCGGTGGCAGATGGAATAGATGGAATTATTTGGAAAGGGGTCCAGGCTCTTGAGATCCTTAAAACAAACACCAGGGGCAGTCTCGAAAGAGGGAGTGGGAGGAAATAATCATGTGTATGGAGCCTACTATGGGCCTGACATGGTGCTAAGCTCTTGACAAATATTATATTCTTTGACCTTTGCAACAACCATAGAAGGTAGGTACCATTGTTATACTCATTCAGAGGTGAAATGACTTGCCCAGAGTCTTACAGCTAATAAGGGGGAAAGAAATCACAGATGGATGGCTTGAGGAGAGAGGAGGCATTCAGGGGTTGGGCAGTGTGCCCTTTTCTTTATGTTGCTGGTGGCTTATTGACTAACTGTACATGTAATCTTAGGGTTGTGTTGTTGCAATAGTGATGATTTTTATGGCATCAGTTGAGAGAACTACTTCCTGCTAGTCAGTGACCTCCCTGTCCTGTAACCTGGTTCCTGTGGTTGTTCAGGTTCCCCTAAAGTTAAGACCTTGGGCATTGCTGTGGCTGTGGATGTTAGTCTATCTGTCACTGGGGGTTCTGGGGAAGAGAAAGAGGAGGAAGATTGGAGGGTTGTGTCAGAGTGATTGTCCAGAAATGGGAAAGCAGAATAAATTGGGTCAAAAGGAGACCTGGAGGTTCACTCCTCATTCCTTCCCTCCCAAGCTTTAGCTATGCTGTATACCCAACCTGGTAATAAGGCCAAAAGACTGCTTACTCTGTATTCCTGCCTGCAGGAGACTAGGGACTTCTGCTGTAGTCAGCTGATGCCCTGAAGAGCTGGTGTTATGTTTGGACCATGGGGTTTGGAGGTTTTTTTGGAGGAAGGTGCTTTTTACACTTTTGTTTCTGGAGTTGGCAGAATCAGAATAGTGGCTAATGGTCTGCATGTCATCACCGCCAACAACAGCTTCCTACAACACCTGGGATTTCTTTGGAAAGTGCTAAAATAGTCTTTCTTTGTCTTCCTAAAAACCACACATAGGAAGCTGGATAAGGAAGAGAGTATGGGGCTAGATTTGAATATACAAATTTGCCTCTGATGCTGAGAACATTTGGATTTGTAGCCATTTAAAAAAAAAAATCAAGTGAGTTCCTCTGGACCTGTAATCCTAGTGCTAAAACTAAATTAGGATACTTCCCTTTTTCTTCTAGAGGGATGGTAGACTACAGGTATGGAATGAGGCAAACACTGTAGAACATTCAAAGTGCTGTTTGGTTTTGCTTTACTGTACTTCTTTGTTACTGTATATTCAATGGAAGTCACGCAAGTTGTTGATGGTGGAATGTGGTCAGCAAAGGCCTTGCTAGAGGAAGAGGTACCTGAACCATGCTTTGAAGGAAGTCAGAAATTCCTAGGGCCTGAGAGAGAAAGGAGTGCTTTCAGACACAGGAGGACTCTGTGTGATTAGATAATCTCATTCTCATGTCTGAATAGATTCGTTTTTTTTTTTTAACTATTGCCATGACATTCTGTGCCAGAATTCTAGAGATATGTCTCAAATGATTTCCAGGGGGAAAAAAATCTACCAAATCACAGTAATTAATTCTTTGAATTAAAGCAAATATGTACAGTTTAAAGTGCAACTTTAAAAAAATCTATGAAGTGGCAAACGTCCAGAGTTTAGCTTCATTTTGTTTATAAAGCCTAATGGTCCACTTTGAATGAAAATATCTTTCCAAATATTAAATACCAAATGAATCAGGAAATGGGTGGGTGACATATAAAAGAAGAACCCCAAAATATAGTGGATTCCATGTGGGGAATTTTGCATGTCTCACAAGGATACATTCACTGAGTCGTTCTGAGAAAACATAAAGCTGGAATCACCCACCCAGCCACGTAGGGGTAATTAGGAAAGGGGTACTTTGTCCAGTGGGCCACTCAGAGCAGGTCCGAAGAGACAGAAGCAGCCCCCAGCCTAAGGGCAAAGTCTCTTCCTGGCCCAGGGTTGGCCCAGCTCAGTGAGTGCCCCTAAGACTGGGGCACCGGGATAGGGAGACAGTAGGAAACCCTATTTCTTACCTGCATTTTTTCTTGGCGTCCTCGGCAAAGCCCCGAGGCATTATGGCAGTCCACGGATAATGGGGGTCCCAGCTGGCTGTGGATTTGAACTCAGAACCCTGCTATGAGCATCTGCCCTAGGGTGAGCCGGAGGGTTTACCCCTCTGTCACTGTGCAGAGGCTAGGTGCAGCCCTCTATGGGCACTCACTTTTGGTTTTTCAGGTGAGAAAGTTCGTCCCGGTCCTTTCTTTGCCAGGCTGGGGGAACATGGGGGAGGGGGTGGGGCACTAGGGGTTTCGGGGGTCCTCCGAGTTTGAGGAAAAGGTTCCACGTGTCTCGTTTTTCCTTAATTCCCAAGCCAGAGTCTTGCCAGTCCCTTCCTCCCCAGAGTCTGCCCCTCACGGCCCCGGCCTGCTGTCCGGCCTGGCGGGCTGGTGGCCAGGCAGGCAGGCTGGCAGGCAGGCTGGCAGGCAGGCGGGCGGCTGGGGGAGCTCCCAGCCCGCGTGTCAACAGCACAGAGGAGCAGAACAGGCTGCCTGAACTACAA
>JAQQSK010015800.1:0-10653 GCA_028658325.1 Potorous gilbertii
GACAGGGCTCCGCTCCCGTCCAGGTACCTTTGTGGTCGGTTCTTCAGGGCTCTCTGCAACGCAAATCTCCTTCACTGTGTTGCTGCGCGGCTTCCACTGTTCCAGACTTTGTCAGGAGTTCTTTTTACAGGAAATCTATGGGCTGTGGGTTCGGACCTAGCATAGGTGAGTCTTTCTACTCCGCCATCTTGGCTCCGCCCCGAGTTAGCCTATTTTTCAAGGTGTTATTTTCTTCAGCATTTTTTTGGGTCTCCTTTATTAAGGTATTGACCCGTTTTTCATGCTTTTCTTGCATCTCTCTCATTTCTCTTCCCACTTTTTCCTCCACCTGTCTAACCTGATTTTCAAAATCCTTTTTGAGCTCTTCCATGGCCTGAGCCCATTGGATATCTATTTCAGATGTTTGGTATATAGAGGCCTTGACTCTTATGTCTTTACCTGATAGTAAGCAGTTTTCTTCCTCGTCAAAGAGGAAGATTGGAATCATTTGTTCCCCAAGAAAATAACCTTCTATGGTCTTATTTTTTTTCCCTTTTCTGGGCATTTTCCCAGCCAGTTACTTGACTTCTGAGATTCCTGTCCACCCCTGCCTAGATCTGCCCAGCTAGTGCTTGGGGTCTGAGATTCAAATGCTGCTCCCCTGCCTCAGGGCTGTGGGCGACTGGCCTGGCGGCTATTCAGACTAAGATTAAATCAGGTTCTCAAGTTGGGGCAGGGACGCCTCCCAGGCTCAGTTCCCTCAGAGGGTTTATGCAGAGACCTTCTGTAATGGAGCTGCTGCCTGAGCTCCTGCCTGCTCTGGGAGCCTCTGGTCACCTGCTGCCTCTGCTGCTACTTCCCGAGGGGGTCCGAGTTATGGAGACGCCCTGCTCCCCTCTCAGCCCATCCAGACGTCTCTTTCACTGACCTGTGAGTCTGTGCGTGGAGGGACCTTCGTGGCCACTGGAGATTCCGTCCCTGAATCCTGCTCGAATCTGCTTGCTTCTCTCAGTGCCATGTGGCCAGGGCAGGGCTGGGCTCCGCTCCTGTCCGGGGCATGATGGACCTTTGGGATCGGTTTTTCAGGGCTCTCTGGAATGGAACTCTCCTTCACTGTGTTGCTGCATGGCTTCCACTGTTCCAGAATTTATTGGGAGTTATTTTTAGAGGAAATCCATGGGCTGTGGGTTCAGAGCTAGCATATGTGAGTCTTTCTACTCCGCCATCTTGGCTCCACCCCCCTAGGAGGGATCTTAAAACACGTTATGTCAGGACTGAGAGTGACCTTAGAATAAAGAATGTCAGAACTGGAAGGAGCTTTAGAACACAGAATGTCAGAGTTGGTCAGTGCTTTAAAACATGTGATATCAGAGCTGAGAGAGTCCTTAGAACCCAAAATATATAGACTGTCAGAGTCAAGAATAGGAGGGTGGGGTGGACCTTATTAGAATCATGGGAACAAAGGGGAACCATTGGAAATAATTTAATCTTTAATTTTTTAAGGAAATCCCTCAGGGATCTGAGGTTCAGGGATGTGAAAGGACCTTCACAAGGTCACTTTACTAGTGGAAAAGAACGTTGGACTGAATCCAGAGCCCTGATTTCTCATTTTCCTATGGATATATGTGACCCTGAATAAATGAATTCATCTTCCTCTTCCTCTGCAAAAAAAAGGTGAGATATTGCTTGACTCACCAGGATGCTGTGAAGGCAAAGGAGATGATTCATTTCAGAAATTTTCTGTACTTAGCACTTGGTGGAAGAAAGATGTCCCATGTCCTTCCTTTTCAGTCTTCTTTCTTTAGCTTATCTCCCTTGGTGCTCTCAGTGATGTAGTGGCAGGAGCCCATTTGCTATTCCTTGTCCACAACATCCTGTCTCTGATCTCTGAATCTTTGTTCTTCATGTTTGGAGTGTTCTGTCCCCTCCTTTCAGCCTCCCATTTCCTTGGGTTCCTTCATGTTTCAGCTCAAATACCACTTTTTATCATAAAGCTTTTCCCTTCCTCCCCCTCTCACTTTGAAAACCTTCCCTCCTAAAATTGCCTTCTATCTACCCTATAGATGTGTGTATAGGTATGTATTGTAAAGTCATGTGTGCCCATATGTGTGTATAAGTAATGAGAAGAACACACTCATACCTACATATGTGTGTAAATATGTATATGTATATGCATACATAGTCATATAGCTCATGGCTATACACATGCCTATATACATTCTCTCTCAGTTCACTGGAAATTACACCCACATGTATCTGTGTGTACATGTACATGTGTATACATATATTTACTTAGATATACATATGTGTGTATATGTGTGAATGTGCATATATATGTACACACACATACACACACACACATAGGTGATAGCAGGGATAGGGCATGAGGACCTAAAGTGAGGAAGACCTGAAATATATTTGCTAGCTGTGCATCCCTGGGTAAGTCACTTAGCCCTATTTGTGTCAGTTTCCTCATCTGTAAAAAGAGCTAGAGAAGCAAATGGCAAGTACTACAATATCTTGGCCAAGTCAATGCAGAATGAGTCATGGATGGTAGAAGAGAGCTGAAAACAATTAAAGATATGTGAACATGTATATGTGTATATATGAATATGTATATGTATGTATGTATGTACACAGATACATACATGCCTATATTTATACCCTCTCAGTCCATTGGCTCCCTATCAGGAGGTGGGTCACACATATACATATATATGTATGTATACATGCATGTATATATGTATGTACACACATATACACATACATATTGTTTCTCTTGTGTCCAACTCTTTGTGACTCCATTTGGGATTTTCTTAGCAAAAATACTGGAGTCATTTGCAACTTCCTTCTCCAGCTTGTTTTATAGGTGAAGAAACTAAGGCAAACAGGGTGAATTGACTTGCCCAGAGTCATACAGCTAGGAAGTTATCTGAGACCGGATTTGAACTCCCGAAGAGGAGACTTCCTGAATCCAAGCCCAGTGTTCATTAAGATAGATAGATAGATAGACAGACAGACAGAGAGACACATACATCTCTGTGTGTATATGTAGATGTGGTGAAATGAACTCTGGACTAAATCAGGAGACTTGGCTTCTGAGATGTGGCACTGAATAAATTCATTAATTTGCCTATTCCTTTGCAAAAGATTCTCTCTCTCCTTCTCTTATCTATCTATCTATCTATCTACCGGAGACACACTTGTTGGACATGTATGCCATATGGATGTGAGATATAGGACACATGAGACACATGTGTGTATGTATACACTAGTGGTTGGTAAAGGCAATCAATACTGACTTCCTAGAGGAAGTGGCATAAGAGGTGAGCCTAGAAGCTTCCCAAGGACAAGGTGGAGACAGGGATCTCAGACTGCCATTGGTTTGAAAAAAAATTTGGACGTTTGAGTAGACTGCAGATGTAGGCTGCAGTTTGCAGTAGTGTGATATGACACTGAAGAAAGCCAATGTGATACTTTTTTTGAGAGAGAGAGAGAGAGAGGAGAGAGAGAGAGAGAGGCATGCTAGGAGTCAAAGGGCTGAAGGAAAAGGGTTAACTAGTAACAGTAAATGCTCTGGGTCAGGGTCAGTAGCAGGAGGAGGAAAGCTGGCTCCACTCTAAAGGTGCGCCACTCCATTCCCCATGGCTGATTGCCTCCCTCCCCTCACTTTCTGTTTTCCCCTGAATGTTTAATCGGATGATGATATACACCACCATGAAACCTCGAATTTGACCTGCTAGGTTAATAAACACTAGCAGTGCCTGCAACTCACAAATTACAGGGCCCAATTTTCACAGCCGGGTTGCAGGCATTAATTAGAGCCAGTGTTACAAATCACAGTATTGTGGAGTGACTGCGATATTTAAATTATCAATGGTCTTGCTACCTTAATTTAAAAAAAAAAGCAAATCCCATCATTTTTCAAAGAGGAGCATCCTAAGCCAGAATGGGCCTATCACTCATGCTCCCCAAGCCATTAATTCTATTGGAGCAAATGAGGGTTTTAATGTCCTCCAATGTGTTCAAGTACAAATTTACCAGCCTGGAGTCCCAAGCTTACTCAGCCCATTATAAAATATAAAATAATTACAGAAGCAACTGCTGGCAAGTCAGGCTTCTTTTTCCCCCACCAGAATGACTTATATATACTTTATTTTCTACTATTTATCCCTCCCACTTGATGAGAGGAAATATGTTCTCATGATTAAAGAAAACTAATCACAACAAAGATAAAAGTATTTTTTAAAAAGCCAAAATAAATTTCCAACGTGGAGAGCATGCATCGAGCACAACCCCCTGCTCCGGAGCCAGGAAGAATTGAAGGCTGGTGTTGGGGAGTGGGAAAGAGAATAAATACCTTTGCGAGCCAAGAATTGGAATGCAATTGTGAGAGAGAAATATGGGATAGAGAAGAATGTAATTAAAGCACTCAGAGAGTGGAATTGGAGAGAATTATGTGTGGGCTGGGCAGAGCAACCAAGGAATCAGAAGAGAAATAGAGCTATAAGGTAGTTATAACATGCATTCTCTGGCCTCCAATCCCCAAAGACCCAGCAGATAGGGTCCATTTTACCTACCCCCAGGTTTTCTAGTGGTCTTGGGGGTAGGGGGTTTATAATCCCCACTGATTTTATTCCCCCAATTTTAAGGACTCTAGTTTCATCTAGTCACTTAACAACCCACATAGCTTTTACAAAGGAATGTTGACTTCAAATGTATAGGAGGAACAAACATGCTAACATTTCTCCCCAATCCCTAAAGGGCATAATCTCCTTTTCCATCATCTCTGTCTCTGGGAAAAGGAAAGGATTAGCTCAGTTTCTAGAAAGTATTTATTTTACCAAATGCCAACTCCAAAGCTCTCTGCTAGGATTAGCTCTGGAGACCATGGCTCCTCAGAATCTCCCTGCTGGGCTAGTTCCAATGCCAAGCTTGAAGTTGTGGGCATCAAATGTCCTTTGTCTGATGCTTTCCAGGTCCAGAACTCCACTCTCTGTATCTAGAACTGGAAAGGACAAATGAAACAAAAGCAAAATCTCAGGATCATTTTTAAGGGCCATAGCAGCTAAGGGGAGGGGAAGGTGGCCCAAAAACCCTTCCCCAATCTTACTATGAATGAAATAGTCTTTCCACTCTGGATGTAGCTGAAAAGATTGACCATGACTATGAGGACCATCCACCCTGGATACATCTGGGAAGAGATACTATGATCATGAAGTAGATTTAAAGATGAAGGCCCTTCCAGCTACACAGCCAATGGAAAGAGACTGCTTCCCACCATGTATAGTAGGCCAACACATTATATCCTGTCTTTCAAGAGCAGATCCCAAGTGTCTCCCATTTGAGTGCCTCCATCCTAGGTAGTCTGAGCATAAGTCAAACTCCTGTTATTTAAGTCATAGTTAGTGGAAATTGAATTTATGAAGAATATGGATGAGCTGGAAAACATCCAGAGAAGGGAAACCAGAATGATGAAGGACATTAATGTGAAGGGAACCAGAATAATGAAGAACCTGCCAAATAAAGATTGTTTGAAGAAACTGGGATTCTTAGCCTAGAGAAGAGAAAACTAGGGTAGGAATAGGGTTGCTCTCTTCAAGAATTTGAAAGACTGTTGTATGATAGGAGGAATTAGACATTCCCTAAAGCAAGGGGGAGACATTGCAAAGGGCCATCTTCAGGCTAGATGCCAGGGAAAACTTTCTCATAATAGATCAAGTTTCTCAGTTTCATGCATTTAACAGGCTCTCCCTCATGCCTAGACTTCTCTCTCCCCCTCCGCCTCCCATGTCTCTGCTATAGGCCTGCTTTGGTTTCCTTCAAACCCCAGCTAAAATCCCACCTATAACAATAAGTGTTTCCTCATCATCTCTAATGCTAGTGCCTTCCCTCTAAAGTCATCTCCATTTCCCCCTGTCTATAACTTGTTTGTACATAATTGTTCACATGTTACTTCTTCCATTAGAATGGGATCTCCTTTAGAACAGGGACTGGTGTTTTTGCCTTTCTTTGTAACCCCAGGGCTTATCACAGAACCTGACATATAGAAGGTGCTTCATAAATGTCTATTGACTTGAATTGACTTAGTAGGTTGAGGCTTCCACCTCATGGATTCTTTAGATGACCATTTGTCAAGAATGTTATAATGGGAAGTCCTCCTGGAGATGACTTGAACTAAGTGATGGATGAGGTCCCCCTCAACTCTATGATTCTTAGAACAGAAAACCTCAAATCTCTGGTAGTTGTTTTAAACTCTGACAAGGACCCTTCCTCCCATAGACAAAAATGGACAGTTATTTAGGTTTCTGAGCATACTAAAGAAGCAAAGTAAACTGTGTTGATTAATATCTGTCCTCAGTGAACTGTAGAATGAAGGGAACTGATAATGAAATTCATAATCCACTAATTGTGCACTTTCACTGAGCTAATTAACTGACAATTCTCAGTAGGGTACCTTTCTGACTTTTCTCCCAAAATACCTCTTTTTTCTCATATTCACGCCTTCCCAGCACCCTTAGAAACCTGTGAGGCAGTGGACGGTCCATCTTGGATCTACCTGTCTTTCTACCCTCCTGTGATCAGTATTGGATGTTAAAACCCACCTTCCTTAAGGGGAGGAAAATTAGAATCTGCATAGTGTGGGGCCAGAGTCATGCATCTTATTCTCATATAATCAAATTTTCATAGAATTAAATTCCCTTCCATGAGTATTTATTAAGCTCCAACTATGAGTGGGGAGATACAAAGAACAGAAGGAAGCAGCTCCTGCCCCTTCTCCTCCCCAAGAAGCTTATGTCCTAGAGGGTATGTAAGATGTATGCAAATAGGCAAATGTACAATATATGTAAAGCAAATACAAATATAATACAAATTTGGGGAAAGAGGAGTTAACTTATGAGGGAATTAGAAAAAGGCCAAAGTCACTTAACCCTGCTTGCCTCAATATCCTCATCAAAAAAGTGAGCTGGAGAAGGAAATGGTAAACCACCCCAGTATCTTTGCCAAGAAAACCCCAAGTGGCATCACAAAGAGTTGGACATTACTGAAATGACTGGGCAGCACATAGGAGGGGTGCCTAAAAGGAGTCTTGAATGAAATTAGAGATTCTAAGAGAGGGAAATTAGAAATGAAGGAAGAAAACAAGCATTCATTAAGTGTTTACTATATACCAGCAACTGCGCTAAGTGCTTTACAAAATTATCTCATTTGATCCCTATAAGAAGGAAAGCATTCCTAGTAGAGACATTGCATACAAAGATCTGAAGGTAGGAAATGAAATACTTTGTAGGAGGAACAGCAGTGACCAAAGTCCTTGCAACTTCTCCCTTGGTTTTCAAAAAGGCAACCAAGTTAGAAAGATCGATCTGGCTATTGACCTTTGTCTTCGAGGGAGACCAAAATGATATCATCCTGATAAAGTGAAATTTCAGTGTGTCTGACTGTGGCTGATCAGACCAATATACTTGGAATGCTCTACCACAGGTTGGGCACACATGGTCGGTGTTAATAGAACCATTAATCAATATCAATCAATAGAAAGACTGATAATAGTATAGTGTACTGTACAACACCTTCACACTACCATCTGACAGTGAAAGGTAAAGTTCAAATTTTAAAAAATATATGCTGTACTCCATTTATGGTACTGTAGATTTCATGCTTTTTGAAAAGTGAACATTTTCTAAATTCCATGTGTTTTTTATTGAGATGTTAGTATAAAAGGTCAGAATTTTAGGGAATTACTAGTGAGAAAAAGTCTTTCGCATGTTACTGATTTTATCTTGCATACTGCCTTTTATGGGTTGTTTCATGGTTGTTATGTTAGGAAAAATGCATATTATTGCAGTTAATGTTTTGTTATAAAGAATTATATGCAGAAAAGTGTACTTTTAACAACCTCTAACAAAAGATCACAGCTTTTGGTGGTTGTGGAAAATTAATCCCTTATTTCCCATAGGTTCAATGTATCAACATTTGCACTTTTTACTCTCTTATTAGTTTTTAGGAATGTTACCCCTACTAAAGTTGCAGATTGACTTTAATATAACTTGTAGGGATCAGGATCTCAGTCCCATATGGGTGACTGAAATCTTAGATTCAAACTCAGAATAATCATCCTTCCCTGCCAATTCCTTTTTCAGCAGTAACACAATCACCAAACTAGTGAATTGTGATTCTATTTATACCCCAATATTCAAGGCTGACAATATGTATAAGAACATACAGTGCTGGTACTTGGAGAACCTGTGAGTTTTGCTAGTGTGGGTACTCTTTACACCAGGGCATATCATGACCCTTTCACAGCTTAAGAGACCGCAGAAAGAACCTCAGAGTTGGAAGGATCATCAGGGATGGTCTGGTCCAATTGGTACCTGAACAAAAATTCTCTGTCCAAAATAAAAGTCAAGTCCTTGCACCTGAAGATTTGTAGTGAAGGAGAAACTAACTCTTTTTGGAAGAAACTCATTCCACTTTGGGATATCCTTTATTGTTCTAGTAGCTATGTGTGTGTGTGTGGGGGTAAACATTAGGAAAGCTTTTATGGAGAAAAGGGTGCATAAGCTGGGTCTAGAAGGAGGCATTCTGTGAAACAGAGGTAAGGAAGGAGTACATTCCAATCATGGTGGACAGCCAAAGTACATAATCTTGAGAACAGAAAGGTAAGCAATAGAGCATGATGGGAGGGAGGGCAGAGCATGGGGGAGAAGAGGAAAAAGTAGCAGTAAAAAAGTGGGAAGGGAACTGGTTATAAAGAGATTTCAATATTAAGCAGAGGGGTTTCTTTTTGATCCAAGAGGTAATAGGGAGTCAATGGGGTTTATAGTGGGAGAAAGAGTGATAGAATTACAATTCAACTTTCGGAAAGTTGGTACAGAATGGAATAGAGAAATATCTTAGGATCACAAACTTAGACAGAAGGGTACTTGGGGAACATTGATTTGAACCTCATCATCTAATTGATGAAGAAATTAAGTAACTCACCCATGGTCATATGGTTAGTAAGCACCTGAAGGAGGATTGGAACTTGTACCTTTCTTGCTCCAAGAACAGTGGTCTATTTACTAAATCTGCTGAGGTAGGGAATGGTTGGACCCCATGGATATCCTAACCCTAACCCATCAAGTAGAGACTGAATGGCCATTTGTCACATACGTTGTAGTGAAATTTTCTTCCGTGTGTGAGTTCTACTAGAGAGCCACTAAAGTCCCTTGTAACTCTCAAATTCAGTGATTCCATGAGGTGTTTATTATCAGTTTCTTAAACTCTTCATTTATTTCCTTTGCCATGCACCTCCCACTAAGGAGCATTCAAGGACACAAGGTCCCCACCCCAGTTAGGATCCAGAGGATTTGAATAAAGGATGCTCTGAGAACATGTTAGAAAAACGTCCAAGCAAGGATCCCTGCTATGTATAGCAAGACATATTAGAATTGAAACACAATTGGGTCAATTGTAACAGATTTTATTAACTTTTGTCTACTAATGATGCGAATAGAGAGCATATTCCTTTTGAAAGTGGCATATCAACAAAACCCTAATTTGCAAGTTTGCCAATTGCTATTTCCTGCTGTTCAATATTAGCTGACTCTTAGTCCTTCCCCAGGACAGATGTACTAATGATGGATTGAGAGTATAAGAAAGTGTAACCCAATTTATCTGGGAATATAATTGACAACATAGCTTAACTCCAGAGTTCATAACAGGACTAAAGTTGAGAAGTGCTGGCAAAATGATATGCAGAAATCACAGAAATGGACATTTTGATGTCTTATAAAATACCAGGGGAGGAGTGATGTGTCTCACAAAATGATGGCAGGTCTTTAGAAAAAAATATATATATGTGTGTGTGTGTGTGTGTGTGTGTGTATAATGTGTATATATATGTATATGTGTGTTTATGTATTAAATCACACACATACATGCACACAAACACATGTATACATACATATGTCACACCTACTGTGTTGAAGGTACTTACTCCTTGGCAATGTACTCAAGGTACATTGCCAAGATTGTTGGGAAAATCAAATGAAATAACATTTGTAAAGTTCTTAGCACAATGCATGGCATATAGTAGGCACTTAATGAATACTCATTTCTTTCCCTCTCTCTTTGCTCCAAAGTGGACAATTTCTGTTCTTCTAAACTTTTATATATAATTGCATCTCCTGTCCCTGTATCTAAGACGCATGTCTTCTTCATATTCATCACTTTGGAACCTTAAATTTCCTTAAAGGATCAGTTCAAGTGCCCTCTTGGATGTAAGAACTTTCCTGATCCCCTTAATTATTGATTCCCTAATGAAATAATAAAAGACATCTCAGTGGCACAGTGGATAGAGTGCTGGACTCAGTGTCAAGGACGCCTGAGTTTAAATCCTATCTCAAACATCCTTTAGCTGAATTTGCTGTTGTTCCATTTTTTTAAATTATCTCTGACTGACCCCATTGGGGTTTTCTTGGCAAAGATATTGGAGTGGTTTACCATTGTCTTCTCTAGCTCATTTTACAGATGAGGAAACCAAGGCAACCAGGGTTATGTGACTTGCCCAAAGTCACACATATATTAAGTGTCTGACAATAGATTTGAACTCATGAACTTGAGTGTTTCTGATTCCAGTTATGGCATTCTGTCCACTGCACCACCTAGCTGAATGGCACTGGGCAAATC
>JAQQSK010015801.1:0-10653 GCA_028658325.1 Potorous gilbertii
AAATAAGACAAGTAAGGGAATCCCTAGACACTCTTGATGACTTCAAGTCCCCTGGCCCAGATGAGCCACATCCTAAGATACTGAAAGAATTGGCAGATTCAATGGCTGAACAACTATCAATGGACTTTTGAAATACTGTGGAAAAAGAGAGTATTCTTGCAAAATTGGAAAAGTGTATGTACCCCAATATTTAAAACAGAGAGGTGCATGACAGCTACAAACTATAGGCCAATGAGTTTTGCTTCAATATCTGGCAGGATTAGGGAATATATTATTAAAGATCTGATCAGTGAGTATCTAGTAAAAGAGGAGAGAATAATTCACATTGGTTCATCAAAGACATGTCATGTCAGATGAATGTTGTTTCCATTTTTGATAGAGTCATAAGATAAAGTAATATGATAGATCTCTTTTACCTTGATTTTTATTTGTTAATTATTGTTTTATTTTATTTATCTGTTTATTTGTTAATTTATTTATTTTTAGTTTTCTTCACTCATTTCCACAAGATTTGAGTTCCAAATTTTCTCCCCATCTCTCCCTTCCCCCTACTCTGACACACTGTGCATAGATTTCTATACTCCATTACCTGTTTTTTATTATTTCCCAGTTGCATGTAAAAAACATTTTTATAATTCATTTTTAAAGTTTTGAGCTCCAAATTCTCTCCCTTCGTCACTCCCCACCTATCCCCACTGAGAAGACAAGAAATTCAATATAGATTACACATGTGTAGTTATGCAAAATGCTTCCATAAAAGTCATATTGTGAAAGACTATACTTCCCTCCATCTTATCCTGACCCCCATTTCTTCTATTCTCTCTTTTGATCTTGTCCCTCCCCAAAAAGTATTTACTTCTAATTATCCCTCTTCCCATTTGCCCTCCCTTCTATCATTCCTCCACACCCCACTCATCCCCTTATCCCCTACTTTACTGTAGCGTAAGATTTCATGCCAAATTGAGTGTGCATGTTATTCCCTCCTTAAGCCAAACCTGATGAGAGTAAGCTTCATTTTTTCCCTCTCACCTCCTACCTTTTCCCCTCCATTGAAAACCTTTTCTTGCTTCTTTTGTGAGAGATAATTTGCCCCATTCCATTTCTCCCTTTCTCCTCCCAATATATTCCTCTCTCATCCCTTAATTTTATTTTTTAGATATGACCCTTCCTATTCAACTCAACCTGTGCCTTCTGTCTATGTGAATATAATCCCTCCAACTACCCAAATACCGAGAAAAGTCTCAAGAGTTACAAATATTATCATTCCATGTAGGGATGTAAACAGTTCAACTTTAGTAAGTCCCTTATGATTTCTCTTTCCTATTTACCCTTTCATTCTTCTCTTGATTCTTGAAAGTCAAATTTTCTATTCAGCTCTGGTCTTTTCATCAAGAATGTTTGAAAGTCCTTTATTTCATTGAATGACCATTTTTCCCCTGAAGTATTCTACTCAGTTTTGCTGGGTAGGTGATTCTTGGTTTTAATCATAGCTCCCTGGACTTCTAGAATATCATATCCCAAACCCTTCAATCTCTTAATGTAGAAGCTGCTAGATCTTGTGTTATCCTGATTGTATTTCCACAATACTTGAATTGTTTCTTTCTGGCTGTTTGCAATATTTTCTCCTTGACCTGGGAACTCTGGAATTTGGCTACAGTGTTCCTAAGAGTTTTTCTTTTTGAATCTCTTTTAGGAGGTGATCAGTGGATTCTTTCAATATTTCCTTTACCCTCTGATTCCAGAATATCAGGGCAGTTTTCCTTGATAATTTCATGAAATATGATGTCTAGGCTCCTTTTTATGATCATGGATTTCAGGTAGTCTCATGATTTTTAAATCATCTCTCCTGGATCTATTTCCCAGGTCAGATGTTTTTCCAATGAAGTATTTCACGTTGTCTGATATTTTTTCATTCCTTTGGTTTTGTTTTATAATTTCTTAATTTTTCATAAAGTCATTAGCTTCCATTTGCTCCATTCCAGTTTTTTTTAAAGTATAATCTTTAATGTGAATGGACCCAATTTGCCAATTAAATCAGAAAATAGATGAAAAGAAACAGAATCTCCAAATAAATTATGCGCAACAAAAATATTTTAAATTTTTATATTATTTTATTTTTTCAGTGTTCTACAATCACTTCAATATATCTTAGATTTTTCACTTCCCTCCCCCTCTTCCCCGCTACCTCCCACTCCCTCCCTGAGATGACATACAGTTTTATATGGGTTCTATACATTCATTCCTATTAAATACATTTTCACCTTAGTCATGTTGCATAGAAGAATTAAAATGAATGAGAGAAATCATAAAACAAACCAAAAAATAATAGAAAAGAAAATGATCTGCTTCATTCTGCGATCAAATTCCAGAGTTCTTTCCCTGGATGTAGAAGGCATTTTGCCTTAAGAGACCATTGGCAATTATTTAAGTCCTTGCAGTGCAATGAAGTACTAAGTCTACCAGAAAAATTCCTCAAACACTGTGGTTGTTGCTGCGTACAAAGTTCTCCTGGTTCTGCTCCTTTCACTCAGTATCAGTTCATATAAGTCTTTTCAGGCCTCTCTGACATCTTCCTGTTCATCATTTCCTATAGCACAATAGCGTTCCATTACATTCATATACCATAATTTATTCAGCCATTCCCCAGTTGATGCACATCTCCTTGATTTCTAGTTTTGGGTCACCACAAAGAGAGCTGCTATAAATATTTTTGTACACGTGGGACCCTTTCCCATTTTTATGATCTCTTGGGGATACAGTCCTAGAAAAGTATTGCTGCGTCAAAGGGTATGAACATTTTTGTAGCCCTTTGGGTATAGTTCTAAATTGCTCTCCAGAGTGGTTGGATCAGCTCACAGCTCCATCAACAATGACTTATTGTTCCAATTCTCCCACATTTCGCCAACATTTATCATCTTCCTGTTTTGTCATGTTAGCCAATCTGTGTGTGATGTGGTATCTCAGAGTTGTTTTGATTTGCATCTCTCTAATCGATAGTGATTTAGAGCACTTTTTCATATGACTATAGATAGCTTTAATTTCTTCCTCTGAAAACTGACTGTTCATATCCTTTGACCATTTATCAATTAGGGAATGACTTGTACTCTTGTGCATTTGACTCAGTTCTGTATGTATTTTAGAAATGAGGCTTTTATCACAGACACAAGGTGCAAAAATTCTTTCCCAGTTCTCTGCTTCCCTCCTAATCTTGGTTGCATTGGGTTTGGTTGTGCAAAATCTTTTCAGTTTAATGTAATCAAAATTATCCATTTTGTACTTCATAAAGCTTCCTATCTCTTGTTTAGTCAAAAAATCTTCCCTTCTCCCTAAATCTGATAAATACACTAATCTTTAAGGAATTATTTTCTTCAGTGAGCTTTTGGATCTCCTTTCCCATCTGGCCAATTCTGCTTTTTAAGGCATTCTTCTCCTCATTAGCTTTTTTACAAATCTCTTTTGCCATTTGGATTAGTCTTTTTTTTAAAATGTTATTTTCTTCAGCAGTTTTTGGAGTCTGCTTTAGCAAGCAATTGACTGTTTTTTCATAATTTTCTTGCATCACTTCTCATTTCTCTTCCCAATTTTTGCTCTACTTCTCTTGCTTGATTTTCAAAACCCTTTTTGAGCTCTTTCATGGCTGAAACCAATACATATTTTTCTTGGAGGCTTTGGATGGAGGAACTTTGACTTTATTTTCTTTTTTTGCATGCTTTGGTCTTCCTTGTCACCAAAGTAAGATTCTGTTTATTTTTCTGCATTTTGCTCATTTCCCCAATCATTTACCTGACTTTTGAGCTCTTTGTCAAGGTAGTTCTCTGCTTCCAGTGGGGGTGAGGTATGTACTGTCATCCACTAGATCCCCCCACGATCTGTGGGCCTAGGACTCCAGAAATAAACCGTTGCAGCTGCCCCTGCTGCTGCTGTGGGTGCTGTGGGTTCCCCCACCCCCTCTCCCCTCAGCCACCCTGGGGCTGGGGCCAGACCACTCCACTCTTCTGCCCTGGTCCCTTGGGTTTTTCCCACTGATCTTCCAATTTATCCTCAGAGTTTTGGGGTCATGAAGTCTTGAAACCACCACAAGTGTGAGACATTCAGTCTCCCCAAGGCCTGCTCAGGTCCCCTCTGTGTACTTCTGGCCCACACTGGACTGTGCTCTGCTCCCAACATGGTGTGATAGACACTTCCCAGCAACTTTCCAGGCTGTGTTGGGCTGGGGATTTGCTTCACTTCATCATTGTGTGGGCTCTGCATCTCCAGAATTTGTTTAGAGCCATTCTTTACAGGTTTTTGGCTGGGCTTGGCAGCAGCACTCTAAAAGTCCATGCTGTTACTCCACCATTCTTGGCTCTGCCTTTTTTACCTTGATTTTTAACAATGCATTTGATAAAGTTTGTCATGTTATTCTTGTGGCAAAGATAGAGAGAAGTTGGCTGAATATAATAGTATAATTATTTGGATTCAAACTGACTGAATGGTCAGACTCAAAGAATGGTCATTAGTATTGCCATGCTAACATGGAAGTGGTGCAGTGGATAAAGTACTGAACCTGGAGTTAGGAAGACTCATCTTTGTGAGTTCAAATCTGACCTCAGACACTAGCTGTGTGACGTGGGCAAATCATTTAACTCTGTTTGCCTCAACTTCCTCATCAGCAAAACAACTTGGAGAAGGAAATGGCAAACCAGTCCAGGAGCTTTGCCAAGAAAATATCAAATGGGGTCACAAAGAATTAGACATGACTGAAAAATGGCTGAACAATAGCATGGAAGGTCTCCAATAGAGCACCTTAGTCATCTGTTCCTATTTAACAACCTTGTCAGTTAATTGCTTAAAGGAATGTCTTCCCAGACCACCAATCCTGATCCCAGCCAATTCCCTGCATCTGACATCAAGGAAAGCAACTTTGGTGCAGAAGGGTCTTGTTATTCCTGTCATCAGAAAAAGCAACTACCACTGGTGCGTGCATAACCCAAGGAATAGTAGTGCCCTCCAGACTAATGACTCTGTTTCTAACCTGACCCTCACCATCATCACAGAGGGGAGCAAACTCTGGGAAGAAAGGTACCACTGCTCCTACCATCACTAGCACTGTCAACCAACAGCCACCAACAAGGGAGTCCAGCCAGCTTAACTGAAGGAGCAAGGCATCCTAAGTTAGAGAAAGGAGGTGGCATGTACCAGGAGCATCAAACAACCACCTCAACTATCACCTTTCCTTGAATCCTAGGGAAGATATCCCAGGAACCAGAGTCGAAGACCTCTTGTACTCTGAAATAGGATAGCAGTCTCCCCCAAACGACCAACTCTCCTTCTAGTGTGGCTTCCATAGATATCCTCCAGGGATAGTTATGACCTTTTGGAGATGTGACATGGAAATTGTATCTGCAGGTACTGCAGCCCCTGCCCCCTCAGCAACCACAGCTAAAAAAGATAGTTTTTGCCACTGAAATCCTTGACACTGTCCAATGCTTCAGCATCAAAAATATATGGTTTTTATCAATGGCAGTGGCATTAAAGAGGATGCACTATCATGTGCTTTGCTGTGGCACCCTAATGACCACAAGGTCTTTTCATCTGCCCTGAAAATAAACCCTCATGTATGTGTTCTTTCCACTATTACAATGTGAGCTTTTGATAATAAGGAATGTCTTGCTTTTCTATTTGCCTCCCTAATGTTTTGCGCATAGTCAGTGCTTAATAAATGCTTTTTTCCGTCATTCATAATTTATACTTATACAAATTTGCAAATGAGACAAAGTTGGAATGACAACTAATATACTGGATGACAAAGATGGGATTCAGAACGATCTTGACAACATTCAACTGGTGGAATAATTGGCTCTTGGCAAAACTCCCATAACTCCACCACATCAAAACAATAAGAAACATGCCAGATGGAAAGTAATTAAATTGAGAAGAAGAAAAGATGGGGAAAACTTCCCCATAGTGAAAGCTCTTATGAAATAACAGCAGAGAATTGGACTATGTGAAGGATTCACTTCCCCTAAACACTCTCAATTCTCCACCACAGCATATTTTATGTCCATTACAAGCAACTCTGTTAGGTCTATGTCTCAAGATTTGGCTCGGGTAGCATCTTTACAGAGATCCTGTTAGAATCTCCTCAATAAGGAGATAGCAGGAGAGAGAGACAAACAATGCAAAGTTTGGTAGAAAAAGAGAGGCTTTCCATTTTGAGGAAACTAGGGAGTATAAAGCCATCTGCATACCGTCTTTTTCTCATTAAGTTTCCATGTAGCAGAGATATATCCAGACCCACCCACTTCCCTGGCCCCATCAACGCAAAAATGACTTTGAAGTCTTCCGGTCCTAGTGGCCTGGACAGGAAAAAATGTGTAGAAGCAAGTGAGAAAGAGACTAAATAGTGTGAAGATTTGAAACACTGCTAAAAGGTCAGAGAATAAAGGGTAGAAAATTATGAATGCCAGTAGAGAAATGTTGGCGTTAAATAGAAAAACACAAGTGTGAGATCTATAAAGAAAGAAGGGGGAAAATGATGGAACAAACTGGAAATAAGATAAAGCATCTATATAAAGATTTACAAAAATATAAAACATTCAGATTAATGGAACAAGAAGCGAATGATTTAAATAATCCAATCTCATAAAAAAAATTTGACAAATCATAAATAATTCCCAAAGAAAAATGCCCTAGAATCAGATAGATTAACAAGTGAATTCTACCAATCATTCAAAAAATCATTAAAATTCCTGTATTTAACCAACTGTTTATAAAAAAATAGGAAAATAAAATGTTTTACAAAATTCCTTCTATGAAACAATATGCTTTTGTTTTCTGAACCAGGGAGAGACACAAAGCAGGGAAAGAAAACAATACCCTTAAAGAATATTGACACAATTATATTAAATTAAATATTAGCAGAAAGACTAAAGCAACTTTTAAAAAAAAAGATTATACACTATGGCTAGGCTGAATTTATGTCAGACGGCTTAATATTGAGAAAATAATAAACATAATATTAATATAATATTTATATGAATAACTATCAATTAATTATTTATAATGATTAACATAATAATAGCATAATTATTAAAAATATTAAAATCAAATAAATATTAAAGAATAAAAGAATAAAAACAAATAAAGTAATATAAAATTCAAATGTAAATTTAAAAATTAACAAAATATAAAAATAAAAAACATTGACCATATCAATAGGTATAGAAAGAAATTTTTTGGAAAAATAAAGCATTCATTTGACATAGAACATTATAAAGTATAGTGATGAATAGACTTACTCAATATGACAAATAGTATCTATCTAAAACCAAGAGCAAAAATGATTTGTAATGGTACTGGAAACCCTTACAATGAGATATGAGTAAGATAGGAATGTACATTTTTACTATTATTTGATATAGTTCTAGAAATGCCAACTGTAGCAAAAACACATGGAAAATAAATCAAAGGAATAAATATAGCAGACAGAAATACAATGAGAACATTTGCCAATGATATGATGATCTACTTAGAAAACCTTAGAGATTTAGCAAAAAAAAATATAATTGAAATAGCTTTAGCAAAGTAGAAGGATATAAAACAAACCCACATAAAGCATAAGTTTTTCTGTACACTACCAATAAGACCCAGCAGACAGAGATAGAAAAAGAAATTTCATTAAAAATAAATACAGAATATATAAAATATTTGTGAACACATCTACCAACACAGAGACATACATAAGAAGTAAATGAATACCACTACAAAACACTCTTTACAAAAATAAAAATAAATAGTTGAATACAGTTATTGTTCATGCTTGAGCTATGAGAACAGAATAAAAATGATGATACTTTTTTTGTTGTTTTTATGAGGCAATTGTGGTTAAGTGATTTGCCCAGAGTCACGCAAATATTAAGTGTCAAGTGTCTGAAGCTGGATTAAACTCAGGTCCTCCTGACTCCAGGGCTGGTGCTCTCTCCATGGCACCATCTGGGTGCTCCTGATACTTTCCAAATTTATTTATTCAGTGTCACACCAATAAAACTTTACAGAGCTAGAAGAAAGTAATAATAAATCTCAGGTGTAGGAACAATTGGTCAAGAATTTCAAAAGAATAATGAAAAAGTAAGGAGGAAGGAGTTAAATTATGCTATAAATCTATGCTCATCAAAACTATTTGGTTCTATTAATAAAATAGGTTAAACAGGGGAACAGACTAGATACACAAGATCTAGAAGCAAATATAGTAGCATCATGTTCAATAAACCCGAAAGCCCCAACCACAGGTAAATACTGTTTAAGAAAAAGTGCTAGAAAAACTAGAAAGTCATCCTCAGTTGTAGTCCTTTGACTGAGTTTAAGGTTTATAGAACAAAACCTTTTATTAAGGGGATTTGTTCTGTGAAGTTTGGATTCGTTCAAAAGGCCGCACTTGAGCAACAAGAGGGTCATGTTTGGCCTTGAGGCCACAGATTCCCCGCTCCTGGAATAGATCAACATCTGGTACCACATAACACAACGAATTCCAAAAGGACACATGACTTAGTAATAGAAGGTCATATCATAAATGAATTAGAGAAGTAAGGAAGGAGATATCGTTCATAACTATGGATAAGGGAAGAGTTCTTGATTAGAAGGTAAATAACTGGAAAAAAATCTTTGCTGCACATTCTCTGATGGCCAAGATATCTAAAAACTGATTCAAATATATAAAACAGGTACCATTCCTCAGTTAGATAAAGGGTATGAACAGGAAGTTTTCAAGGGAAAAAAACCTAAGTTATCAACACCCCATATGAAAAAAATTTCCAGAACATTATTAATAAGACAAATACAAATTAAAACAACTTGGAGGCTCTATTTCATACATCAAATTGACAGATACGAAAAAAAGACAATTATTGAAGAGGATATGTGAGGACATGAAAATTAATGCACTATTGATGGAGTTACAGATCGGTCCAGATATTCTGCAAAACAATTTGGAGCTATACTTAGAAAGTCAATAAACTCTCCATAACCTTTAGCCTAATGATACCCCTAGTAAACCTTTTCACAAAACACATGAAAGAAGGAAAGGACTCAAAAGTAAAAATATTTCTAGTAGCTCTTTTTATTGTAGCAAAAAAAAAAACGGAAACAAAGAAAGTGCCCATCAATTGGGGAATGACTGGATATGGTAGATAAATTATAATGGAATATTGTACCATGAGAAATTGTGAAAGGGATGGTTTCAGAGAACCCTGGATGGGTTATATGAACCGATTCAGAGTGAACAGAGCAGAACCAGGAGAATAGTTTTTACAAGTACAACATTATAAAGACAAACAATTTTGAAAGGCTATCAATGTGATAGCCAAATATAATGCCAGAAGATCAAGCATGGGATCAAGCATGCTTTCCTTCTTGATAAACAGGTGATGGTCTAGAGGTGCAGAATGAGACAGTTTGAGAAATCACCAAGGTATGAATTTATTTAGCTTGACTTTGCTTTTTGTTACAAGAGAGGACAGAAGGGCAGGGGAGTGGCTAGTGATGGTAATACAAAAATAAAAAGAATATCTAGAGAAGAGCTCCAATGAAACATTTTTAAATGTGCAGAAGAGAACAGAATGAAGTTCAGAGGGAGATCCAGATAAGCAGGATAGCATTAGAATTGATGCATTGAATCCACTGCATGTGTTTTAAACTAAAGCCAGCTATTTCTAATAGAGATTCGTGAATTTTTCATATTTTACATACAAATCTCTTTTCTTTCTTATTTCAATATGGAAATGTTTGTGTGTCTTGATATTTTTCAATCTCAGAGTAACAAGAATTTAAATTTTAATTCCTAATTTAAGAAAAGAAACACAACATAATAAAGAGATGTTTCACATTTCTAGAAAGTATTGCAAAAAAAACCCCAATTAAATAGAGAGCAAGATAATAAGTTCTCTGGGGCTTCCAGAAGTAATGGAACAAGAATGAAGAATAGTTCAAAAAAGAAAATGTTTAGTTCAAAAGAAAAAACTTTAAATGAAAAGAAAAGGAGTACAGTAAAAAGAATATGAGACTTGGAGTCACCAGATCTAGGTTCAAATCCTGGCTCTTCTACTTACTATTTGTGTGACATTAGGCAAGTCATTGATCCCTTTGGCTAAGTTTCCTTAGAAAATGTAGAGATTGTACTGGATGAACTCTGAAGTCCCTTACAATTCTAAGTGTATAAGGATGACATTAGGGTGGAAATCAGAGTTCTTGAAGAAGAAATGTAAAAAAAAAAAACAAATTAGAGGATAGACAATATAGACAATCAACAAGCTTTTATTAAGTACCTAGTATATGTCAGGCATTGTGCTAAGCACTGGAGATACAAAAAAGTATAAACATGGCCCCCACTCTCAAGAAACTCACAGTCTAATAGAGAAGACAATATGTAAACACCTATGTGTGTGTGTATATATATATATATATATATATATATGTGTGTGTGTGTGTGTGTGTGTGTGTGTGTATATATATATATATAATGTAAATGGAAGGAAATCTCAGAGGAAAGGAATGGGGAGGGTGATTGGGAAAAGCCTTCGGTAGAAGATGGGATTTGAGATGAATCTTGGATGATGACTGCCCATGGGCTGTGTGAGTGGAGAGAAGGCATATATATGTGTGCATGCATATGTATAC
>JAQQSK010015802.1:0-10652 GCA_028658325.1 Potorous gilbertii
AAAATAATTTATTCACTCAAAGTCATTCTTAAAATAATATTATTGTTATTGTGTATAATATTCTCTTGGCTCTGTTCTTCACTGTTTCATGCAAGTCTTTCCACATTTTTCTAAAATCATTGAGTTCATTGTTTCTTACAGCATAGTACTTTTCCATCACAACCATATACCACAACTTGTTCAGCCATTCCACAATTCATGGGTATCCCTGACATTTCCAGTTCTTTGCCACTATAAAGAGAGCTGCTGTAAACATTTTAGAACATTTAGGTTATTTTTTTTCCCCTAATCATCTTCAGAAATAGACCAACTAGTGATATTCTGGGTTGCGGGGTATTACATTAAATTAGAAAGACTTCATACAAATAAAACAAATATAGCCACGATTAGAAAGAAAGTGGAAAATTGGGGGGAAAATTTTATAGTTTATGAGAAAAAGGTCTCATATCTAAAATATATAAAAAACTTTAAGACATTTCCCAATTGATAAATGGTGAAAAGATATGAACAGGCAGTTTTCCAATGAAGAAATCAAAACAACTTATAGTCATATAAAATGCTCCAAAACATTATTGATTAGAGAAATGTAGATTAAAAGAACCTTGAGTTATCACTTTACACCCACCACATTGGCTAAAATGATAGAAGATGAAAGTGACAAATGTTGGAGAGGATGTGGAAAAATTGGGACACTAATTCATCGTTGGTGGAATTGTGGAATGATCCGACCATTTTGGAGAGCAGTCTGGAATTATACCCAAAGAATTATTAAACCCTTCGACCTCTCTACAACTTCTGAAAGTGTTCATTACCCTCTTCTCCTGGATATTTTCTTGTCTCTAAATTTTCATGATATTACTCTCTCCCAATTCTCCTACCTGTCCAACTATTTCTGTTCAGTTTGCCATGCTAGTTCTTTATCTATATCATTCCCACTATTTGTGGGTATCCCTCAAGACGATGTTCTGGATCCTCTTCTCCCTCTATATTATCTCACCCCATCTGCTTCCATGAGTTCAATGATCACCTCTATATAAATGACTCCCTGACTGATTCATCCAACCGTAATATCTCTCCAGACCTCAAGTCTTATGTGTACATCTGCATCTTGGTGAGCTGGAGGGTCCATGGGAATCTCAAACTCAACATTTTGAAAACAGATGTCAATCAAATGACATGAACCTCAATGGAGAAAAAATGATGATAATAAGAATAAAAGTAACAACAACAGCATTTATAATAGCTTTTAAATTTATGTTATAATTTTATTAATTATACATATATATATATATATGTATATATATATATAGCATTTTAAGGCTTCAAAGTTCTTTATAGAAATAGTATTTTGTCCTCCCAACAACTCTGGGAGCTAGGTGCTGTTATTATCCACATTTTGCAGATGAGGAAACTGAGGCAGACAATGATTAAATGATTGCCCAACGTCACATAGCTAGTTAGTGTCTGAAGCAAGATTTGAACTCGGTTCTTCCTGACTCCTGGTCTAGCACTCTGTCCACTGCCTCATGAAGTCTTGCCCTGGATACAAAATATCAGCTTCCCAAATATAAGAATGTGATGGCATGGATAGACATTCGCTGTTCTGAAAAGGATCTGGAGGTTTTTGTGGACTTCAAGCTCAATGTGAGTCAGCAGTGGGATACAGAAGCCAAAATGTTAATACCATCTTAAACTGTATTGGAGACGTAGCTTCCAGGAATAAGGATAGTCACACTGTACTCTGTCCTCAATAAACCTCATCTGGAATATTGTGTTCTGGGTATTGTGGTTTAGGAAGGACTTTGATCATCTAGAGAGATTCCAGGGACAGTCACCAGGATTGCAGGGAGCCTTGAGTCCATGATCTATAAGGATGGGCTGAAGGAATAGTGGGAAAAGTTTTAGCCTGGAAAAAAAACAGATTCAATGGGGATGGAAAAACTGCCTTCACTGTTACTGAAGGGTTGCCAAATGGAGGAGAGATTAGACTTGTTCTCTTTGTCCCCAGTGGGGAAAGAGGAGCAATGGGTAGAGAAGTAAAGGAGGTCAATTTAGTGTCTTCTACATCAGGGGAAAAAAACCTCCTTAAGAATTAAAAAAGTTGAAAAGTGTCTGGCATAATGGTAAGTGCTAGAGATACAGAGAAAAGCACGAACAGAGTCCCTGCCCTAAGAGTACATTTTAATGGAAGAGACAACACATAGGAAATTGTACTTATGAATGTAAATAAGTACAAGAGGGAGGAGAAAAGAAAAGGCCCTCCTGAAGAAAGTGAGATTTGAGTTGAGTCTTGAAGAAAGCCAGGAAAAACAGGAGGCAGAGATAAGGTAGGAGAACATTTTCCTCACAGAATAAAAGTTTAATAAGTGCTAATTGGCTGATCAATGTTTGAATTGAATAATTAATTAGAGATTTCCAAAGAGGAATGGCCTGCCTCAAGAAGTCCTAAGATTCCCCCTCTTTGGGAGGTCTTTCAAGCAAATGATGGATGACCCTTTGTCAGTTGCTTTGTAGGGAGTACTTTTTCATGTATGAGTTGGACTAGACGGCCACTAAGGGTCCTTTCCAACTCTCAATATCTTTAATTTTGTGACTCTTTGAAATGATTGTAGGTGAATGAGCCATGATGATCATGACAATGATTTATATCTACCTGAGTTGCCTTGGCCCAAAATCTCTGTCATCTAAGACTGAGCCCCACAAACTTTTGTCAGGTTGGGACGCCATTGACAGAGACAGCTGGTCATGGGGTCATAGGAGTCTTTCCAGCTTAGTAAGTCATTCCAGGATTTGCCCTTTGCAGACACAGACTTCCAGATCATGGCTCCTCCTCTCTCCATGAGAATGGGGCACCAAAATATTTTAATAATCACCAAGTTCTTTGTTCCTAAGAGGTAAATACCAATATTTTTTTTTTTTATAAATAAGGACACTGAGGTTTACACAGGCTTAAGTAACTTGCTCAGAGTCACTCAGTGAGTGCCAGGGCAGAAATCTGAACTCAGATCTTCTGCCTCCTACATTAGTACTATGTTCATTCATTCTATCATAAAGTAGAGGGTCCATGTAAAATTCCAGTATCCTAATCCTTTTCTTAAGCACCCTTCATAGCAAGACATTTGTCAACATCTCTCCTTGCACCAAGGAATAGGACAATGGTGATAAAATGATAAATGTGCTGTGTAAAATCAGTCACTAATGCAGATATTCTGAAGTGACTCCATGTTCTAACCTGCTTGACTATTTTGTACCACATTTGAAATGTAGACCAAGCAAAATATTTAGGGAGGAGCCGAAGTGGCACTAATCCCACCTACTCATGATAGCGTGTTCCAAAATACATTTGCCCTTCTGTGGAAGACATTTACTGCTGTCTGTAATACCAGGACTTGGTTTGACTCTCTAGTTGGTTGGTCCACCACCCACAAGTTTCTGTCTTAGTGTGTTAATAAACATTTTTTAATCTGAGTTCTGCCTCTTTAATCGGGACAATGGCCCAAACATAGAATTTCCCCATTGAATCTGATGTCAAACCAAGACATTTCTTCAAGGACCCTTTCCTTGTGACTATAATATAATGAGAGTGAGTCAGGAAGAGCAAGGAAAACTCCTGAACCCAAACTGGTTCTTTCTCAGTTGTACACAAAGAAAAGAAATCATATGGAGAAAAAGGTAGCTGGTAAATATGGGTTCTTACTCAACATTAGTTTGTCTAACAACAAAAGAGTTAAGGGGATACTAGTACCAATATGGTATCAGCACAGAGTAGCCTTTTGCTGACTCCCCATTAGGCAAGCTCTTACAAGCTTGAGAAAAGGGAAAAAACTGCCATTTTGATGGAACTCAGTAACTAAGGTTCGTAATTATGGGAAACAAATTTAGTCATGTAAATATGAGACTTTTGATTATTAACAACTACACCTGTTATAAACCAAACTTGAAAAAATTAGAGTCTAGGAGAAAGAAAAAAAACAAAAACAAAAGACTACGGCACTGTAAACCACTTTTGTGGGGCATAATCAGAGAAGGAAGCAAAGATTTTGACAGGCCCCAGGTGATGACATAGGCAATGAAGTGAGTTTGATGGAGCATCCACTTCAGAACCTCTCTAGGGCATACAAGGTCTTTTTTTTTTTTTTTTTACCTTGCACAGCTTTGAAGGGGAGCACTTCCACCCATTCAAAAAAACTTGTGGTGAGACAAGCACAAAAAGTAAACTTTGAAGGGTGGAGTCTCAAAACAGTTTTCCCAATTATCAGTCATCAATGAGATTCTTTCTCTCCTTCACAACCTTGGCTAGGTTGGAGATTGCAGAGATAAAGGCGGGCAAGAAAAGGAAGGATATCTTTTTCCTGGTTTGTAGAAATGTATACATTATACACTAGAGACTAAATTTTATAATGAAAATACGATGTCTTTACTATAGATTTCCAAATTTATGATTTGAAGATTTCTGTAACTGCTAAATTATCTTAGTAGATGTTTTGGAGGTGTGCAGTTAGAATTAAGATTAAGTGCAAACATCCCCTTTCCCCTTCCTGGAGGGGAATAGATTTATTGTGTTCTAATAGAAGCTGATATCAGCTACTTAAAAAATAAGCAGAGCTGAAGGTAGTTTGAAATGACAATAGAATTTAATTGTTTATGTAAAATGGTAGATAAGTCATCAAAATCTAAGTAGACTATGCAACTCCAGAAATAAAAATTGGCATTGTATGAGGAAATCTGTACTGGGGAGGTTCAGTACAATGTTAGACTATGATGATGAAGGAATAAGATGAAATAGACTTAAGAAAATAGTGAAGGTAAAGAGAAGTGAAGAATCAGAGTATAAAATGAAAAGTTAGTTTCCAAGTTGGGAAACTTTAAAGTCCACTGGAGGGATATAAAAAGAAAAGAAGAAAGTTTAAGTAAGTAGGTATGAGAGGAAAATGGGTAAAAAGTCGAAAGTTAGTCTGGTTGCCTTACAGTGTGAATGGAGTGTTTGAAAGTAAAGGATTTGGAGGTTTTTGGAAAGAGGTTGGAAAAGAGTTTGATTCCATGAAGATAAGAAGGTTTTGAGTAAATTTTAGAAAAATGTCTATTAGCAATTTCAAACAAAACAATGTCCTGTCAAGTTATAACTTTAACTAAATTGAAACTTTTAGAAGTAAACGTGAAGCATGAAAATTATTTGAGTAGCCTAATAACCTCCATCCTTGAAGGACCATTTGAAGGGCATATCCCAATCCTTAGAACCTCATGATCTCCAAAGGAAGCAGATGGGAATATGAGGCTGCCACATAAGCCCCTTTCCATATCCCCGTAGAGTTTCAGTTAAAACTGATAAGCTTTGGAGAAAGGTGGGAAGTGCACTTAACTTTATCCACGGTCTTAAAGTACGTAGGTGGGGTTAGGTTAGGACACAAAGGAGCTGATTTGGTTCATTGGGTGATTTTAAAAGAACCAAAAAAGGATTGTGAAAAAGCAAGAGTGCCACCATGAAATCTTTTTTTTAACAACTGAAAATAATTGGCCCTGAAATTGGAGGTACTGGCAGCTAATGGCTGAAAACTGAGATTTTTCATTATAACCATTAGTGATTATAAATCCAGATATGAGTGGTCAAAATATGTCCTGAAACTAAATTATAATGTGGTCTCATTTACAATGAGATATGTTCTCTTATTAAGATAATTGTGGCAAATTATATACAAAATCCATTTGCTATGCAGCATTAAGGCATTATGTGGGGAAAATGCATGCATCAGAAAAACCTGAGTTCAAATTCAGTCTCAGAAATTTATTAACTGTGTGACCTTAAGCAGGTAACTTCACTTGTTTACCAAAGTTTCCTAATTTGTATAATAATAGAACCCATCTCCCCAATTTGTTTTGTGGATCAAATGACTTAATAATTGTAAGATGCTTAGTACAGTGCTTGGTATATGAAAAGTATTACATAAATGATATTCCATATTGGTCTTGAATGCAATCAATATGGAATGCCAAAAGTGATCAAATGAATGATTTTCTATGTAAGATAATTTAGAAATACAGTAAACTGAATTGATGTCATTGTACTAGTAATAAGTTTGTTTCATGTTTTTAACACATATTTTATATGTTATTACTATGTCTCAAATTTTTCTTATAATGTGAAATTTGGGAAACCACTGTATCATAAATGCTGTTATAAAACTAACTTCTCTTTTAATCTGGATACTGTTAGATTATGAATTGAACTGTTAAAAGAATGTGGTTTTTAAAGGTTTGAAAATGTTAAATATTTAATGGATTACATTTGCTTTAAAGCAGATAACAATAAACTTACTGCTGAGAGGAAAGCAGCACAGACCTCTTAAGTTCCCCTTATCAGTGAGCTTCCTTGGGACTTTCTACAGGGACTAGATCATAAGATCTTTCAAGCCCCACTTGTCAGCCTGTTGTAAAATTCTGAAGTGCTGATGTTTGAATAATTAGGACTACTCTCAGTCAAAGTACGGAAACTTACAAGTTTTCTTATTGTAAAAATTAAGTTTCATCTGAGATTATTTGACTATCACTTTAAAAATTGTGAAATTGTATGTTAATAAAAAACTTATGAAATTGTATCCATTAATAAATAGTATGTATTGAAGTCACATTTTGAACCAACTTAGTGGCAATAGTCCTTAGATTCAAAGAACTGAATTTTGCCCTAGGAGTTCATAGGCAACACAGATCAGAAACTTACAATGGTCAGAATTTTTCTGGGGCTTTGAGTTAACTATCATATATTCATTCACACCATAATGTGGTTGTTCCTAATTTATAAGTGAAGGATAAATAAAATGTCCTTATAGGCTCATTTTTAACTATTCCTAAAACATGAGAAAAAATAATAATAACTTAGACTCAAGCTGTGATTAGTGAAATTTTGCTATTTGAGGTGGGATCTCTTGGAACTGAAAGTGGTGTTGTTCTAACTTTTAATTTTTAAATGTAATTGTCTTAACTGTCATGAAATCAATAGTCTACCATTTAAGGGGAATGTAATATTCTATTCAAAGGGAGTGTGACCTGAAAACTGCTACAGGTGGATGTCTATTCCTCAGAAAGATTAAAAGGATGATCTTGCGTAGGTCTTGACGCAGTTCCCCATTGTATTATTTCCTTTTTGAACAGAAAATACTCCCACATAGTTAATTTTGAGCCTAGCTATGACAGCTTGTGAATAATGTAGAATTTTGCTGTGTGATTGGCTGTTATCTATGAACCTTGCCTGGAATCAGACAGAAATAAAGAGATTTCCCCTGTTATGAAGGCTTGTGTCAGAAGCCATCTGTGCCCTTGAAAAAACAGTCTTGATATTGTCATAACCATGTCTTTCTTTTATCTTTCATAGTAAATTTCTATAATCAGGGCAGCTAAACAGTAGAAGTTTTTGTCCTTGCAATACTATATCTATTAATTAATAAATACTAGAATATTAGAGGTACTATAATGGATACAAGTATGAAAGATCTTACTATTTTTCATCTGCATTTGTGGTCAACTTCATATCCTATGGAACTAGGTAAATGATTTAGATTTGCCATCCCCTTGCCAAAAGTCATATTCATGTATAAGATTAGATCCTTAAAGTATCTCTCTCCATCAAGATGATATGAAGCTAATATAAATATCTGTGTGTTTATCCTTAAAAGGGGGGAATAACATAAAGATGTAAAAGGGGTTTTTTTTATTTAATGGAGTAGTAAATTTTGTAAAGTCAAGAAGATTATACTGTTGGAAATATAAAAGCTAGAATATATATTTGATAGGCTTCTAAATGTTACTAATGGGAAATACAGGCTTTGAGTATGTTTTAGTAATAATTTCTCAAAATTTGATTAAGGATTTTACATAAATTGCATTAATAATTGTAATGGGTTTTAAATTATTTTTTCTTTCTTTTTCCTATTTTGAAGTCCCTGGATGATAATATCAAGAGACATAAGGACTCATTTTACAAGTCAGGCCCTTTTGGGATTCTTTTTAAGGTCCTTCAGTCTTTTAATGGCATCGTACATCACATACAGAATTCAGGTAAAGATAGAAAGAGTAAGTTGTATGTAAAAAAACAAATTCTCTGAAATTTCAGGTGAATTGTGGGTTAATAATTTCTTGTTCTTATATCTCTGCTAATAGGGTTAGATCCATACAACATAAACTAGTTACTTGAAAAGCAAATTTTCAAAGTTAGACTAAATTGTTTTGATTCATGTTACTGGCAGATAGCAAAATTACTTAAGAATCTCTTCAAGAGACTTTTAACCCTAGAAGCAGATCTACTAGAAAGAGCCTCCTTCAAAGCTGCCCTGAGAACAAGACCTATTCTAGAATAGAATAAAAGGAAATAAAAAGGAAAATGGTTCCAGGGACCAGATGACTACATGGAATATCTGGGACCCAAAATGTGTTGATTAAACGCAAATTAGGAATTGGTTACCAGATTACAAGAACACTTGATGCTATTTAATAGCATCAATTTGGCTTTTTTCATTTTTGTGTTCATATTGACTCACTTTTCTTGGTGATCTTAGTGATACACAAATTTCCTCTCCCAAATGGGAAACCCAAGTGGTTTAACCTGCAATCTGACTTAGTTTACCTATAAAACCTACTTAACAAGATTTGTCTCCTTAAGGAATATATGAGATTTTTAACTTTGCTTAACTAAGTTTGTTTAACTTTTATGACACTGAAGGAAACATGGAACTGTGATTTTTTGTTCACTGCTGTAAGTTTAAGCTCCATAGTTTATAGCCACTAATGCATATTCAAATTGATTCTGCACAAGCAGCAGAGATTAGGATGATGCAGTTGGGAACAGAAGAGCGATATAGATCTAATTTCAGTGCTGGACCATGAGTATGGTTATTATCAAAGGGGGTCACTAATACAGACTCATTCTGAAATGACCACATATTTTAAATTTGCTTGACCATAGCTATGTGCAGCCAGCTGGCAGGGAAGGGTGGTCCCAAAGGCACTAATCCTATTTCTTTATCACTAATCCCATCTCCTCATAATGAGCACATCAGCAGCTGCCATACACTCACAACCTCATCTCATTTAAAATGTGGGCCAGTGGAAATGCTTAGATAGGAGCTGAGGTGGCACTAATCCCATCTCCTTATCATTGTGTGACCCAATCAAAATACTTTTGCCCGTATATAGAAGATACTTACTCATGTCTATGAAAGCAGTGCTCACTTTGAATCCTAGGTGAGCCAGTGGCCAGCCTACCCAAATGCGATGCCTTAGTGTGTTAATAAGTTCCTTTTTAATTTTCTCTTCCTGAGTTTTTCCTCTTTAATCAGGGGGAAGGCCTGAACAAAAAATCTTCCTTTTAACAGTGCCTTTCCCCCCCATTCTTCAGGAGAAAATTCTCTTCATACCCAGGCAAATGTCTGAGTGGCTATGGTCCTTCTGCTCCTTGAGCTCTATCTAGCTCAGAGTCCAGTGGCCAAAGCTACAGCTTGTTCTCCCTTCCCAACTGTTCTTTCTACTTTCACCCATCAAAAGAGAGAAATACAGGCCCATTTAAGGAGCAACTGTAAATGATGTGGTTCACCTCAGGAAAAGAGTGCGTGAATTAAAAAAGCCAGTCAAGCCTGGGACTGGGGCCGGGGCTGGGGCCTGACTTTGTGGTAGCTGGAGAAAGAAATAGGAACCTGAGAAGAAGACAGATTCAAAATAAAGGTTTCATGGTGGGAGGAGCCACGATGGCGGAGTAGAAAGACACACATATGCTAGCTCTGAAACCACAGCCTATAAAATATCTGTAAAGAACTCCTAACAAATTCTGGAGTGGTGGAAGCCACAGAACAACAGAGTGGAGGAGATTTCTGTTCCAGAAAGACCTGAAAAACCCTCACCAAAGGCCTGTCATGCTTGGGACTTGAGTGGAACCCAGCCCTACCTTGGCCACACAGGCCTGAGAGGAGCAGACCTGAGCAGGCTTCAGGGGCAGGATCTCCGGTGGCCAAGAAGGTCCCTCCACCCACAGGCGCTACAGGTGAGTGAGAGAGACTCCTGGGCTGGCCGAGAGGGAAGCAGGGGTGCCTCCATAACACAGGCCCCTCGGGAGGCAACAGCAGAGGCAGTGGCGGCCAGGGGCTCCCAAAGAAGGCAGGAGCTAAGGTCCATTAGAGAAGGTCTCTGCATAAACTCTCTGAAGGAACTGAGCATGGGAGGTGACTCTGCCCCTACCTGAGCCCTGCTAGGTGGCCCTGCCCCCACCTGAGAACCTGATTTAATCTTACCCTGAATAGCAGCTGGGCCTTCTGCTGAAAGCCCTGAGGCTGGGGAGCAGCATTTGAATCTCAGACCCCAAGCACTAGCTGGGTGGATCTGGAGGCAAGGCAAGGGTGGAGAGGAATCTCAGAAGTCAAGTTACTGGCTGGGAAAATGCCCAGAAAAGGGGAAAAGATAATAAGACCATAGAAGGTTACTTTCTTGGTATTCAGATGTTTCCTCCTTTCCTTTCTAATGAGGAAGAACAATGATTACCATCAGGGAAAGACGTAGGAGTCAAGGCCTCTGTATCCCAAACATCTGAAATAGATATCCCATGGGCTCAGGCCATGGAAGAGCTCAAAAAGGATTTTGAAAATCAAGTTAGACAGGTGGAGGAAAAACTGGGA
>JAQQSK010015803.1:0-10652 GCA_028658325.1 Potorous gilbertii
GATACTTGGGGTACAGAGGTTTCAACTCCCATGTCTTTACCTGGTGGTAAGCAGACCTCCTCGTCATCGTCAGAGACAAATGGAGGAAGGATTTTCTCAAGGAAATAACCATCAATGGTCTTAGTTTTTTTCCCTTTTCTGGGCATTTTCCCAGCCAGTTACTTGATTTCTGAGAGTCCTCTCCACCCCCTGGCCTAGGTTCGCCCTAGTGCTTGGGGTCTGAGATTCAAATGCTGCTCCCCAGCCTCAGGGCTTTTGGCGGCAGGCTTGACTGCTCTGCAATGGGGGCTTATCTGCTGGTTCTCAGGTGGGCCTAGGGCCGCCTCTCAGGCTCAGTTCCCTCAGGGGGTTTATACAGAGATCCTTTGTAGTGGAGCTGGGGTGGAGCTCCTGCCCTCTCTGGGAGTCTGTGGCTGAGCTGCCTCTGCCTCTGGCCGAGCTGCCTCAGCCTCTGCCGCAGCGGCCGCTTCCCAGGGGGTCCGAGTCCCGGAGATCCCCCGCTCCCCTCTCAGCCCGTCTCTCTCATTGACCTGTGCGTCTGTGGGTGGAGGGACCTTCTCAGCCGCCCGGAGATTCAGATCACTGACGCCTGCTGGGCTCTGCTCGCTCCTCTCAGTGTCGCGTGGCCAGGGCGGGGGAGGGGAGTGCTCGGCAGGACAGGACTACGCTCCCGTCCCGGGGTACCTTTGCGGTCGGTTTTTCAGGGCTCTCTGCAACGGAAATCTCCTTCACTGTGTTGTTGCGTGGCTTCCACTGTTTCAGAATTTGTCAGGAGTTCTTTTTACAGGAAATCTATGGGCTGTGGGTTTGGACCTAGCATAGGTGAGTCTTTCTACTCCGCCATCTTCACTTATCCTGGTTACTCTTTCGTAAACAATCTCCAGAATCTTTTTTTTAAAGACTAAACATACTTATTTTATAGGAAACTTAGAAACAAGTATTAGAGATAAGTAAGGTATTTAGACCCCTTTGGCACAAAATCCTTATGTTTAAAAAAAACAGTTCTAGAGAAGTTCAAATAATCTCCAGATTCTTAACATCTTTTTTGAAGCATGGGACTTAGAATTACACATAGTACTCCAGATAGTGTCTGATGAGGGCAGAATAAAATGTAACTATCCTTATTCCTGCTCTTAAAACACCACAAGATCCCATTACCTCTTTTTGGCTGCCACATCACACTACTGACTCACATAGAGAAAATATAATACTCATAGTAATAAGTGATGAGGATGTTAATAACAAAACTGACATTTACACAGTACTTACTATGTGCTATATGTACTATATGTACATATGTGTATATATGTAGCTATGTGTACTATAGCTAGCATCTTACAAATATTATCTCATTTAATCTCCATGAAAACCCTGGAAGGTGGGTGTTACTGTCATCCCCATTTTTCAGTTGAGGAAACTGAAGCTGAGAGAAGTTAAAGCACGTTACCCCTTGTCATATGACTAATGTCTGAGACTGGATTTAAATACAGGTGTTTCATGACTTCTAAACCAGTTGCCTACCCACTGAGCCACCTAGCGGAACATGCCTTCCCATCTTATTATTGTGAAAAATGATGTTTTTAATATGGGGAAGTATATACATTCATTCTTATTAAATGTTTTCTTATTAGATCCAGGTCTATGCCTTCCAAGATCCTTTTGCAGACTGACTCTGAAACGACACACTTGGTAGAAAAGGGAGAAGTGGGGATGGGGGAAGCATTCCAGGCTGCCACAGCACATAGGTAATCACATATTTTGTCTATCCATAAGACCCACTCAGAGAACGAGTATAAATAGCTTCATTAACAGATTTAAATAAATTCATGAATGACAACCGTATTAAAACTTAAATATAGAAAAATAAAGTATTTAGAACACATCCCTAACCTTTTATAACAGGATCATAGAGTCAGAGATGGAAGAAATTTAAATATCATTGAGTTTAATTTTTCATTTTTACAATCAAAAGCAATTAAATTGCTCAGTCACACAGATGGTATTGGAGAAGTATTTGAATACTGGTCTTCCTGACTGCAAATCTATCTACTATAAACATTTAATATCAGAGCTCTAGTCACCAATTCCCTATATTGTTCCTCATTGTCCCTGCCCAGGACAGACACCTGGATTGGAGAGATGAATCATAGACCTGGTCAGTTCCCAGAGGCTCATGCTGTTTGCATAATTCACATGTAATCCCACTTGGTGTGGGCTTTGCAGAGTTTCCTATTTCTCCACTAAATACCTTTCTGAATATTACTGGCACATTATGCTCTAAAGATATTTGAGAATTTTGTGGAATATACAAGATATTAAGGAAATTTTACTTAAAGCACATTTGTGTTTTCCATAAGAATGCAACACACAGCTTTTATATTTGCCCATTGACTTAGCTTGGCCTCTGGCTATACCACTGTAGGCTCTGATCCATCTGACTTTAGGAAATGAACCAGATAAAAGGTTGGTAGTGTGTGGATTGGAGACCTCAGGAGAAACACCTCAAGAGAGGAGATGCTGGTTTTATTTTTACTTTCTTTTTCCTTGCCAGCTTAACATTCATCAGCAAACACAAACATCCCAATACACAAAGGACAAAAATGATAGAACACGAAATTGTGAATTTGTTTATAATTTGTTCTTTTTAAAGTGTATCCATTTAAGAAACTAATTACAAATTCACACTTTTTATTTGCATCCTATTCTCAACTTTTTATTTTCTTCTGTGAGTTTTGTCTTAGTGATGTTCTTTTCTTTATCTCATCTTTTTCATTTTATCAATAATTCCCTCCCAATTTCTCTCTTCCTCAGAACAAATCAGTCAAATGCAACATCAAAAAAGTCACCACTCTGGACATGTCTAAAAACATGCACCTTTGTTCTATTATCTGTCCTTAGGGTATTAAATCATCAGTCTTTAAAGTTATAATTGGTCACTTTGTTACCGAGAGTTTTGAAACCTTCCAAAGTTGTTTGCTTTTTTTTTACATTATTGAAGTCATGAAAATTGGTCTCCTGATTCTACTTATAGAAAATACTGACTATTTAAAATATTCTCTACAGTTTCACTCTTTGAAATAAAAGTAATAATAAAAACTCACTTTCATAATAGTTTCAATTTTCATGACAAGTTTGGAATGCTCCTGCCATACCTATCTGGGAGGTCAGCGATACAAATTGTAAGCCGATTTTATATATGAGAAAACTGAAACTCAGACAAGTGAAGTGATTCTCCTATGGTCATTTAGCTAGCAGGAAAACAGCTGGGATTTAAACCAGTTCTGACTTCAAGCCCAGGAACGATTCTACCACACCACCTTATGCTGAAACACTGACTTTTCTATTTCTTATCTACCTATAATTGGGAATAACTGACCTTTGAGGATCATTTTCTGGGCCACACTGGAGGAGGGAGAACAGGGAGAAGGAAACTGGTTCCCTATGCTCTTAATTCGGTTCCAATCAGAGTTGGAACCTTGAGAAATATTGAAGGAACAGAGCTGGACTTCAGGAATAGCATGAACATGTGAACAAAGCCATGCAAGATGGAATAGGAAAAAGGCAGGAAGATAGGAAGAGAATCCAAAAATTATTTACAGATATTTGCAGAATTAAAAAATTGTTCATTTGGAAACTATGCTGATAAAGAAGTTTACAGCCTTGTTGTTCACAATCTCATATTCAACATTTTATTGTGACGAGTGGAAAAGGTACATTGGTAGAAAGAATCTGGAACATTGGAACTTTAAGACTGATCTCTAATAGTGAAATGGAAGGATCTCTATTTTGTCTAAAGAACATATAGGAAAAGTAAAGAAAGCTCTGCCCTTCACTCTTAAAATCTTGTTTGCTCAGGGTCCATCTCCATATGAGTCTTGCTTGCTTGTTGTCCCAGAAAACAGTTTACTTTGATATAATTTTCAAATCTATCTAAACAGAAGGAGTCCAATGTACCCTGGCTACTGCTATTAATTTTCCAAGAAGAGTTTTTGTATGTAAGGTGGATTTTTGTTATTCTTTTTAAATACTAGTTCCCAGCATCTATGGCCAAAGCCATCTACTAGTTCCCAGTATTTTACTTTGTAAACAATGTCACTGAGCTTGTGCAGTGAGATATAACCTTAAGATAATGTAAGCTTTTGAGTTTAGTTGTAAACTAAACTAGTTGTGGGCCCTATGCTTAATCACCATCATTTTGCTAAAGTTAATGTAAACTTGTGAAGCTATTGCTGGCAAATTGCCTTCTTTGTCTATTACCCTATAAATCAAATGGACACTGGTTAGTAAGTGGGGAATGGGAATGCACAGATTTAAGGGAATGTGCATGTGTGTATGTGTGTGCCTTGACCAGCCCCCATCAAGGCTTGGGGGGTGGGGGGGGGCACGACACAGAAGAAATGCACAAGCTGGAATGCTGTGCATGCTTTAATTGTCCCCATCAAAGCTTGGTGGGATTTGTGAATGTGTGTTCTTTTCTCAACTGGCCCCTATTGAGACTTAGAAGATCCTATTGGAGTTGTGTTCCTACTCTTCCCCACCCCCAAAAGAATAATTAGGGGAAGATGTAGGAGTTGATGCTCTCATTATCAGTAACTTCATTTTCTCCAATGCTGTCCTTTGCTGTCCTTCTGGGTGCCCAGATCAAGAATGAACCTGCTAGACACTGGAGTCCAAAAACTCCCATGGCTCCTCCCTGACACATGGTGTAGTTGGTGTTGCTGGTGATATCTCTCTTGCCGTTTTTTATCATACTTAAACGTCTCTGCCTAAATAATTCTAAGGGATCTATCATCTTCTTACTAGAGCCCATGATCACATACAAGGTGAGTACTTCCTGAAGAAATTAGGTAAGTATGAGGATCTGCTCCCATGCTGAGTTGCAGAAAGATGAATGAGACTGTCACTGAGAAGTTTTGTTTGCTCAGTCTGTGGATCACCCTGCACAGTAAGGCAATGTAAAAGGTCAGTCTTGGAGCTCACTGTTTTTTCCTTGTATAGAGATTTTTGGCCCCCACTCTGGCTACCTCTGCCTAATTTCAGGGCTCTCTCTATTCATTTGCATTTTAATTTTGGTATTGCAGTGCCCAGGTGTTAAACCTACAGGAACCTAATGAAGCAATAAGGAAACCAAAGTCCACAGCCCCAGCCAGAGACAGCTGCCATAAATTCAAGCAGCTCATATTTCAGAAGAGGAACTAAACTCTCACTCAGCCAAACAGGTGCAAAGCAAGCTTGGGAATTAACTTTTGAGGCAAGGAATATAAGGATTTGTCTTCAGACCTAGAGCAGCCCAATACAGAATTCTCTTATTAAATAACATGATACTAAAGTAAATCAGCGTTGTTTGGGAAAATCAAATCTTCACATTTACCCTTGATTTCCCTTTAACAATGTGTTTAAAAAAATTACAGAAAGGGAGCATATATTTGATATTGCCAAGCATAATGCTTGGTATAAAGCAAACAATCAATTGCTAAGTCTTGATTTAATACCTACTATGTTTCAGACACTGTGCTAGGTTGTAGGACTATAAAGACAAAAATGAAAGAGCCCCTGCCTTCAAGGAATAAGAGCTTAATAAATGCTTCTTGGTTGAATAAATGTTTATTGATTGAATATTCTAACAGTCCAATACACACAGGAGGGTCTGCTGTATGGGTTTGTAGATCTGCTTTTCCAAAAGGAAAACAACTTTTGAGGGGCCAACATTCACTTTAATCAAGCACATATATCATTCACTTAGTTCAGGGGAAAATGTTAGAGAAAATACAAATAGAGAAATAAAGATCAATAGGCAGGGGTTCTGACCGTCTGACCATAAGCAATACCTTTTTCAAAGCCAGGGGCTCAGCAGCTTCCATCTGGCACACAAAACTTCTTCCAAAAAATAAGCCCCAAAGTAAAACTAAACCTCAGGGTACTTACATATTTTTCAGAGCCAGAGGGTATCACAACCCTTGAGGGTTAGAAGGTCAATTAATGAGTGGAGCTCTCATTAGCATTACAAATATATGTATATGCATAGGCACATGATATGGATGCCGACTCTGTGTGATTTAAGGGTTTCCAGATGTTCTCCTTCCCAAATTATTACCTCTTTCATACCCTCTTCCCCTTTCCCCTCATCCTGACCTGAAGTTCTATATTATTAAATGTTAAGACCTAATCTCTTGGTAAAGCATAGACAGAGATAGGAGGATGAGGTGGAATTCATTCATTAATAATCATTAATATTGAAAGAACTAAGATTATAGAGTATCAAGGAGAACTGAGAAGGACCTTAGCTTAAAAAGCCCAAGGTGTCCCACTGAATCCTGGACCATCTCTAGCTGTCCTAATATATATGTGGCCACTGAAACCAGATGACTCTGGTGAAAAAAAAGTAAAGCTGGTGACTTTACAAAGCCCTCCCTCACTGTAACTCAATTCACTTACAAGTCATGGCATCATCTTCCTGATGTTATGGTCCTCTTCAAGAATGAAGGACAAAGCACACCTACAACCTCACAGTCCAAGAAATGAGAAAGAGAGAGAAAGAGAAGGAGGAGGTGTGCTGGGACAAGAAGGGGCTCTGTAACCAGACCAGTACACCATGAGAGGGACAAGTGAGAACTGGTATCTTTGTTGTCTACTATCCAGTTCTAAGTAAAAGTTCCAGGGTATATTGATGAGGGGATCTGTGCCTTTCTCCCCAACCCAGTAGTCTCAGGTCCAAAAAGGTATACCGAGAAGCAAGCACCAAGAGTGACTCAGACCCAAGGCACCCAATCTGACACCTGCAGAGAAATAACCAGGGCAGCAATTCATGTCTAAAGGGAAAACTGCAATTTTCTAATCCTGAACTAGCAGAGTTTTCCATTCAGATGCTAGTATTGCTCCAACGCAAATACAAGTAAAGAACTGGGAAAGCTCAAACAAGGACAGCAACCACACTTTGCCTGAAACCAGACCACTTTGGAGTACTCCAAGATTTCAGGTCCCAAGCCTGTGTTCTTTCTGAGATCTTGGAACAATGCAACCCTTAATATCCCAAAGTAGAAGCAATAGGATCAGTCTACACCTTTCCTAAAGAAGTGCACAGAGACTGATCTAAACACCATTTCCTAAGTCAGGAAATAGGATGAAAGAATGAGCAAGCAAAAAGAGAAGTCCATCATAAAAAAGAAAAAATGCTCCCTTAATCTACCTTTCTATTAATTTTCTCCATCCCTTCTTCTAATTTCCTATTATTTCCCTGTTAAATGACCATAACACAAGCATAGAAGACAATGACTCCCTCACATCTGTAATCAAAGACTCAAAGAAATATGCAGTTTGGGCACAAATTCAACTAGAATTCTTAGAATATATAAAGCAAAAGGTTTTTTTTAAAGAGTTATATGTTTTTGTCAATCAACTGAGAATTCTAGAGGAAAAACATAGAAAAGAAATGAGAGCAACAGAAGAATTGGAAAGAGAAGTAACAGTTTGGCACAAAATATATGAAATCTTTCCCAAACAGCAAACTCCCTGAAAATTAGGGTGGACCAAATATAAGCAAATGATTCTGTGAAGCAATAGAAAATGTTGAAACAACATTGAAAGAGTGAAAACATAGAAGAAAATGTAAAATATCTCATAGTAAAAATAACTGACCTGGGAAATAAATCAAAGGGAATAAGTTCAAAAATTACTGAGCTACATGAAAGTCATGAACAACAAAAGAATTTAGAATCATATTTCAAGAAATCATAAAAGAAAACTATGCATATCTCTTAGAAACAGAGGACAGTAAAAATGGAAAGAATTCATCAGTCATCTCTTGAAGGAAATTCCACAATGACAACTTTCAGAAATATTAAAATCCAGAGCTTTCAGGTCAAAGAAAAACACTAAAAGCAACCAGAAAGAAAGAATTCATTTACCAAAATCTTCAGTGAAAATCATCCACATTTTAGGAGTCTTAATAAAAGAGTGCAGAACTTGAAGTACTTTATTACAGAAGGCAAAAGTACAGACTTACATTCAAGAACTACTTACTCAGAAAAACTGAATATGTTTTTCTGAAGGGATAAAATGGATCTTTAATAAAAGAGAGATTTCCAAACATTCCTGAAGAAAAGACCAGAGCAGAATAGAATCTTCGAAGCTGAAACACAGTAGTTAAGACAGCATAAAATTATATATATAAATTCATGATGATAAAGGACTACATTCTAATTAGGAGAGATGAAACTGAAATCTATCATCATCTATCCCACTGAAATCTATCATGATCAAGAGTGACAGAAGTTTAATTAGACAGAAGGCCAGGTAGTGCTTGTTGATTATTTTATTTTTTTCAATATAAATTTATTTATTTTCAGTTTTCAACATTTACTTCCACAAAATTTCGAATTTCAAATTTTCTCCCCCTCCCCCCACTATCCTCACCCCAGGCCAACATATATTCTGATTGCCCTTTCCTCCAATCTGGCCTCCCTTCTATCACCCCCCCCATCCCCTTGCCTTCTATTGTCCTGTAGAGTGAGATAGATTTCTATACCCCATTGCTTATATATCTTATTTCCTAGTTACATGTAAAAACAACCTTTAACACTCATTTTTAAAGCTTTGAGTTCCACATTCTCTCCCTTCCCCCCTTTCTACCCACCCTCATTGAGAGGGCAAGCAATTCAATAAAGGTTATACATGTGAGGTTGTGCAAAACACCTCCATAACTCTGAAGTTATGAAAGACTAGCTATATTTACCCCAATTCTGTCCCACCTTCCATTTATTCAATTTTCCCCTTTGATGTGTCCCTCTAATAAAGTGTTTGCTTCTGATTACCTCAATCTACTATCCCTTCTATTATCTCCCCTCTCTTCTCCTGTTCCCCCCTGCTTTGCTGTAGGGTAAGATAAACTTCCATATCCAATTGAGTGTGTATGTTATTTCCTTCTGAAACCAAATCCGATGAAAAGAAGACTTTCTTATTCCCCTTCACCTTTCCCTTCTTTCTCTTCATTGTAAAAGCTTTCTCTTGTCTCTTTTATGTGAGATGATTTGCTACATTCTACCTCTCCTTTCTCTTTCTCCTAGTACATTCCTCTCAATAATCCCCTAAGTATCCTAATACTGAGAAAGGTCTCATGAGTTACAAATATCATCTTTCCATGTAGGAACGTAAACAATTTAACTTTAATAAGCTCCTTATGGTTTCTCTTTCCTGTTTACCTTTTCATGCTTCTCTAGATTCTTGTGTTTGAAAGTCAAATTTTCTATTCAGATCTGATTTTTTCAACAAGAATGTTTGGAAGCCTTCTGTTTCACTGAAGTTCCATTTTTTCCCCTGAAGGATTATATTCGGTTTTTCTGAGTAGGTAATTCTGGATGTTAATCCTAGCTTTTTTGACCTCTGGAATATCGTATTTCAAACCCTTTGATTTCTTAGTATAGAAGCTTCTAAGTTCTGTGTTATCCTGATTGTGTTTCCAAAATACTCAGATTGTTTCTTCTGGCTATTTACAATATTTTCCCCTTGACCTGGGAACTCTGGAATTTGACTACAATATTTCTAGGAGTTTTCTTTTTGGGATCTCTTTCAGGAGGTGATCAGTGGATTCTTTCAATTTTTATTTTACCTTCTGGTTCTAAAATATCAGGGCAGTTTTCCTTGAAAATTTCTTGAAAGATATCAAGGTTGTTTATTGATCATGGTTTTTAGGTAGTCCAATAACTTTTAAATTATCTCTCCTGGATCCATTTTCCAAGTCAGTTGTTTTTCCAATGAGATATATAATTTCTTGATTTCTCATAAAGTCATTAGCTTCTATTTGCTCCATTCTAACTTTAAAAAACTGTTTTCTGAGGGGGCGAAGCCAAGATGGCAGAGTAGAAAGACTCACATTTGCTAGTTCCGAATCCACAGCCCATAGATTTCCTGTAAAAAGAACTCCTGACAAATTCTGGAACAGTGGAAGCTGCGCAGCAACACAGTGAAGGAGATTTCCGTTGCAGAGAGCCCTGAAAAACCGACCACAAAGGTACCCCAGACGGGAGCGGAGCCCTGCCCTGCGGAGTGCTCCCCCCCACCCCCACCCCAGCCACGGAGCTCTGCCCAGCCACACGGCACTGACAGGAGCCAGCAGACCCAAGCAGGCTTCAGGGACCTGAATCTACGGCGGCTGCGAAGGACCCTCCACCCACAGATGCACAGGTCAGTGGGAGAGACGGGCTGAGAGGGGAGCGGGGTCTCTCCGGGACTTGGACCCCCTTGGGAGGTTGCGGCTGCAGCAGAGGCAGAGGCCACTCAGCCAGAGGCCCACAGAGCAGGCAGGAGCTCCACCCCTGCTCCACTACAAAAGATCTCTGCATATACCCCCTGAGGGAACTGAGCCTGAGAGGCGGCCCTGCCCCGACCTGATAAGCTCCCATTGAAGAGCAGTCAGGCCTGCCGCCAAAAGCCCTGAGACTGGGGAGCAGCATTTGAATCTCAGAACCCAAGCACTAGCTGGGCGGACCTAGGCTGGGGTGGAGAGGACTCTCAGAAGTCAAGTAACTGGCTGGGAAAATGCCCAGAAAAGGGAAAAAAACTAAGACCATAAATGGTAATTTTCTTGAGAAGATAATTCCTCCATTCCTCTCTGACAATGAGGAAGAGATATGCTTACCATCAGGTAAAGACATAGG
>JAQQSK010015804.1:0-10652 GCA_028658325.1 Potorous gilbertii
CCCTTTCCCCCTTTTCCCTCCCTCCTTCTTTCTCCCTCCTCTCTCCCCTCCCCATCCCCCTCTGTCCTTCCCCCTTCCCCTGTCCCCCCTCCCCCCTCCATTCATCCACACCCCCTCCATTCATCCACAGGCTTCTCATTCTCTGCTTCCCTGGCTGCAGATAACGAACCTAAATGACATTTCCAGGGCTCAATGTCCTCTTCTGATTTCCATGCCCTCACTTTAGCCTTTAGTTTATCCCTTATAGATTGGGTGTTTCTAGGAGACAGAATCTATTTTAAGCAGGTGCCTGGCGTCCTCTTTCTGGTCCCTCATGGCAGGAAGGCAGTCATCCTCCTTGGGTACAGTATGTCAGATTCCCTTCGATTGGTAGGAAGGTTGGGCGCTCTCCTGCCTAGCAGCAGAGGTGAGCCCGATCAGAGGGCTACTGGGAAGAATTCGCGGAAAGGCAGATTAGACCTTTTGCCAAGCCCGGTATATGACTTCCAGAACCTGAGAGCATAGCAGAATCCTGCCAGGAGCTGTGCTGAGTTACTCCCTGATACATACAGTCAGTTATTATGTTCCTAGGACACCAGCGATTAAGGAGAATGTTTGGACAACAGAATGATTACAGAAGAGACAATTCGAGTTCTTACAAGTCAAGGACATTTTCTGGCATCGACAGACAGGGCTCATTTGACAGAAACAAGGAAGCTTCTGAGGTAAAGCAACGATCAATATTGGGTGACTCCCAAATGTCTTGGAAATGTTCATGATTTCTTTTTAGATTGCCCAGCACCTATGGAGGGCAGGGACTACACGAGGGCTTAGCATCCTTCTGACTCTAGCCATAGCCCAAGGCAGCCCCAATAAACAATTAGATGTTTTGATTATTAATTGTAGTTCTGTACCTCTTTTGCTGTTGTTGCTATGTTTGCCATTTGATTCTTGGGCACTACTAAAAATGGAAATCAGGAAGTCTAACTAAATGCCACTCTTTTGATGGGGGCCCTATAGAGCCACTTTGTGTTTTCCTATTGCTGTACTGGCTTAGGTCTTCAGTTGTGTTCTGAAAGCCATTTTGGCAGACTTCTCGGTAAAATGGATTTCATGTTTAGCCCTGCTTTACTAGGGCCAACAAGTGAAAGAGATTTCAGAGTGGCATAACTGTCCTGATATTGTATGGATGAGCCTACCCCCATACAAAAATACACAAGGAGTCCCACACTGGACTCCAAATCTCCAAATTGTGTGAAGCTTCAGAGGCCAGCTGGTCCTGAACAAGAACAAGAATTCCCTTTACAAGATGATGATGATAACAGATATTTTTAATAATGCATGAAGGTTTGCAAAGTGCTTTACCTAGATAATCTTTGCTCTTCAACAAGGAGTCATCCATCATTCAAAGGCTGCTAGTAAAGGCCTCTTGGTCTCTTCAGGAAGCTTGTTCCACTCTGAGACAAAACTATTTTTTCCCAGTCAGGTGAACTTGGCCTCTCTCTGCAGCTGCCCCCCATGGCTGCCCCTGGGTCTGCCCTCCTCTGGGGCCAGGCACAACAAAAGTAGTTCATTCCGCTTTGACCTGGTGGCCCCTTGGCTGCTTGATGATATCTTTACATAGTTTTCAAGTTGGTAATTGTCTGATAACTTAAATTTTGGAGATCCTTCTTATAGAAGAACTCTTCTGAGCAAGTATGTTGACTTGCAGCACTATCAGGAAGGTCCAAGCATAATGACTTCACAAAAAATTGAATAAGTGCTTAAAGTTTCTAAACATTTGAGTCTAACAAATTAGCTTTATTTTTTCAAGATCTTTTTCCTTGAAAATCAGTAGAACACTGTTTGGTCAATGATTTGGGGGTTTGGGGGCTTTAGAGAGGTAGTTGGGACATGGACAGAGGAGGGGGTGCTGTGAAGTCACAAGACATGAGTTCGTCTTGCCTCTGCCAAATGCTGGCTGTGTGACCCTGAACAAGTCATTTGATCTCCGAGTCTTTCAGGCAATTGTCTCAGACTAGAAGTTACAGACGGGATATGGACCCACCTTAGTAGAGAATGTTTCCTTATCAGGACTTGGAGCCAGAAAGACATGAGTCAAATCCAGCCTCATTTACTAGACATTTACTAGCTGTGTATTTCAGAAGGATGCTGAGATTTGGGCTATCCACCCCATGTAGTCACATGTACTGTCTGTGCCCAACCTGTGGTAGAGCATTCCGAGCCTGTATTGGTCTGATCAGCCACAGTGGGATACACTGAAATTTCACTTTATCGTGATGATGTCACTTTGGTGCTCTTTGAAGACCAAGGACAACAACCAACCAACTAGCTGTGTGACCCTGGGCAAATGATTCAACCTTTTCTTCCTCAGGATCTTCATCTGTAAAATGAGGATAATAGCAGTAGCACCTAGCTCACAGGGTTGTTGTGCAGATCCTATGATGCAACACATGGAATGTGCTTCGCAAACCTTGAAGTGATATGTAAATGTTATTATTATTACATTTATGTTTATAAGCCATATTGGTTTGAGTTGACCCAGAAACCTCAAGGTTCCTCCTGATTTTCTATTCCTTGAAAAGAAATTCAAGAATCCCTCAAATCAGGGCCTGAGAACAGCACTGACAATGGGAAGGTGCTAGCTTATACGCTATCTTAATTTTGAATTTTACTAAATTGACTAAATTTTACTAAAATTTGATACATATAGTGATGTGTGTGCCAAAGCCTCAAAACACGAGATACATTTTTTGTCTTTGTCCTTAAAAATTGAGTTCAGTAGAGTTGTCCCTTTGGTAACTTCACAAGTATAGACAAATCAGGGGTTTGGGGATTTGAATGAAACTGTACCCAAGTAAAATCATGGGACAGTGTTTAAACGCTTTTATCAAATGGGATTTCTTTACAGGAGAATGGAAACAGGGACTCAACAGCTACACAGTTCAGGAACCAAAACAGCACACCTGAGAGATCTGGAAAACAGCTGAGTTTGGGGCCAGCAAAGAAATCATTTCCAGATGATACAAGAAGGTAAAAATAGAGTCTGGTAGATTTCAGATGCATTCTCCATATTCCATTAGTGACAGCTGGATCTAAGCAGCAATTCCATGACAGCAAGATGCCTCTTTTTGTCACTGAGTAGACTAGAAGCAGCATGGTGGTGGCTGAGGGCTGACTTTGGGATCTGGAACGCTTGGCTTCTCAAGTCTTGCTTCAAACCCATGGGCAAGTCATGGTACATCTCAGTGGGTTAAGCAACTCATGTGTAAGCATGAACAAGTCCCCGCCCCTCCCCATGCTTCAGTTTTCTTATCTCTGAAATGACAAAGCTCAACTAGCTGACCCCTGACATGGCCAACAGCTCCTACGCTAGGAGCCTCTGATAATCCTTAAGTCTAATAGAGCTGTCTTCCCAAACGGAAGTTTCATAGTGAAGAAATCATAGAATGGACACGATAGAAGTCATTACTATGTTGCTCTAAACTACAGACAATATAGATGGGGGCTGGGAGAGACACTGGAGCTGTGTGCCCGTAATACCCAGATTTTCCTTCCTTTCCAACATGAGAAATTTTAAGGGATCAAGGCTATTAAAAAAGATAGACTGCTTTGTAAGCCATGTTTTGGGAAAAGATTCTGTACTCGCCCCTCTAAACTTGCTCTCTCAAGGTCAGCCAGAAGAAGGAGAGTCCAGATTGGTGGATTTCTTCTTAGCAGCTGCCACTTTTCTGCCCAAATCAGAAATAGTCTTTTTTTTCTGGGGCTCTCTCATATTACTCTTCTATGCTTATTCATGTTTTATTTTCTATTATATTTATTTGTGTATGTGTCTTTTCTCTGCTAAGCTCCTTGAGAGCAGGAAGGGTCTAAAATTTATTCTTGTGTCTTCTCTAGCAAGATAGCATCAGTCCTTGCACATAGTAGGCATCTAAACATTGACTGTTCTAGTCAGTTCTTGAAAAGTAGATTGGGTCACCCTCAACACCCCCCTCCCCCACAGGCCTTGGAGTCTCATTGTTAACCTCTCTCTTATGATCCCTTGTACCCAATACTGGCTGTGAGGAAATAGGCAAAGTTTGTATTTGGAGCTGCCTTCCTCACTTTTCATTTTGGGCACGCTCCCCTTCCCTGCTTTGAGTTTTTCAGATCCTTAGGCTGTAGCTTGGTTTCCTAAGAACTGAAAAAATCATCCAGATAATTCAGTTTAGTTCCTCTCCAGCCCTCCCACTACCCAAGGAAAAATCACTTAGGAAGACCAAACAATTTAATAAAATTTGAATTTTGGTCTACATTTCCTAGATGATGCTCATTACCTATGAATATGAAAAAATCCAAATTGCCTTTCCCTTCTTTACATTCCTTTTTGTCCCGTTGGTGTGGTCTGGGAGTCAAGGGACCTGAGATCTAACTCTAGACATGTGGATTTGATCAAAAGACCTGCCTGCTTCCTCATCTCTGAAGTAAAGTCAGAGGGCTGTGCTAGATGACCCCCTCAAGCCCCTCTCTTGCTGGAACATTTCTTAATTCTATAATGGTATCCCCTCAGCCTAGATCATTGTACTTTGTGTGGTTAAAAAATGATTTCAGGGGCAACTAGGTGACTCAGTGCATAGAACACTAGCTCTGCAGTCAGGAGGATCTGAGTTCAAGGCTGGTCTCAGACACTTGACACTTACTGTGTGACCTTGGGCAAGTTACTTAATCCCAATTGCCTTGCCTTCACCCTTCCAAAAAAATTAAAATAAAAAATTGTTTCAACATTTCAAGGATCTATTACATTATCAGTGCAGGTACTCCTTCCACTGATGGAGATTACAGTCATTCTTTGACTTAGTAGCCCAGGGCTTCTTAACCTTTTTTTTTGGTATCTTAGATGCCATCCCTGATGTCTGGTGAAGCCTTGGCACTCCTCAGAATCAGGTTGTAAATGCAGTTAGTCTGGGGTCTAAAAAGTCATCTCTCTGTGGACAATCTCATCCTAAGTTTCTCTGAGCTTAGCCTGACCAGTCTTCTGGCATGAGGTATGTGGTCTCCTCCACTGCTGTGCTGCTCCTTAGCCCTTTCCACCTTGGCCAAGCCCAACAACCAGAGCTGGTGGATGCTGACACAGCCTGGGAGAGCTCCACATCAGGAACAAGGCTTTGAAGAAGACTTTAATAGTAGGTGAATGAATAAATATTACTGTAGAAGTCAGAGGGAACCCAAAGTTAAGAGAGATAAAGGAGGGACTTGACAAGGGGGATCCCTCATAACTCTAATGAGCTCAGAGAGAGGGGAACCTTTGTTTAGCACTTGGATGGCATTTCCCTTTCAAGTTCCCCAAATGCTGATGAATAATACATCAAGTGGAAGACATAGACAACTTACTGGTTCAGGGTTCCCAAACAAAATAACTACTTCAGGCCAACTTCCTACCAGCAGTGAGGGACAAAGCAGGACGGTGAGACTGCCCAGTGAGAAGCACAAGCAGACACTGCCACCACTGAGCCAGTGTGGGCTCTCAGCAAGAAGAACTGGAGGAACATTCCCAGAGAGATTGGGGATTGATGATGGGACCTTGTATATGTCTGTCTGTCACCTCCCACTCTCCTCTCTCTCCCCCTCTCCTCTCCTCCATACCTGTTGGCTCTAGAATATTAGCTTCACAAACACAAACCTAGAAAACCATAGCAAGCATCACAATGATCCTTCCAGAATGTCTTTGAATTTATACAACCTGACCCGTGGCAAGCTCTGAAGTTGAGAGTGAGTCCCTTGGAAGAAAAGGGGGCAAACAAGTCTTGGGGCCCAGGACCTCTAATATGCTCTGTCTCTTTGGAGATAGAGGCCTAGACAGACACTTGTCTGAGTTGTTGCCACTCAGAGTCTTTATTTCCCCCCTCATTTCCTTTTAGTTTCCCCAGCCCTTCAGAGGCCTCCAGGTCAGTTGTCTTTGGTGAACCACTGGCTGAGAGGTATGAGTTTCACTTCTGACTGGACAACAGTGGTTTCTTCGTCACTTCTCATTCGTTCATAGTATTGGCAGTCTAGTATCCATTATTGGTGCTGAACACTGGTTCAGTCTGGTTGTTGGGAAAACCTCATTTCTTTTAATGAAAACATTTCCAAATTAGGTTCCCTTAGACTTCATGATAAATAGTCAGGAAGCCTTTATGTCTCTGTTGAGATGGCCACATTTGCACCCCCAATAAAGGGCTCATTTGCTTACATGGGCTTCTCTGGATTTCTCTCATTGGCTTTTGGGGTCATATTTAAAATCACTTGGTCAGACTCAGGCTGAAAACATCCATTGTGCATAACTCATTACAAAGTCCTAATTTCATTTCCTACAAGACGTCTCGGTTTGCTGTTAACATCAAGTCTTTTGTATTAAACAGAACAACCAAGGAGAAACAGCAAGGGGAGAATATAGTGAACGAGAATGAGCGGGTGAGTGTCCATAATTTCAGTTTCACAAGCCATGATCTGGGCTTCATTTTTGAGGCTGTTTTGGCTTTAGTGAGCCTGGTTTCTTCAAGAAGCTGATTTTAGCATCATTTATTTTTAACACAAATACTATTTCCTTAAGATCTGTCTTCTGGCATCAGTATGGGAAGAAAACCTAAAAATCTCAGTTGAGATACCTGCAAACTGTGTGACCTTGACCAGCTTGCCTCATCTGTAAACAAGGGAGATGGACCAGGTTTCCTGACTCTGGTTCCTGCCAGTTCTAAATAGCATCCCAGTACAGCAAATGTTTTCCATCATCCTATGTTGATTTCCCTCCAGATGCTTCCTTTTCCACCACAGCCCTGTGTTACTTGGCTAATAAGGTGGCAAAATGGAGGGAAAAAGAATGACTGAGACCAAATCCAATTCAGATGACCACCTAAACTGGGCCTGGGCCCAAGGCTAGGAGTAGTGAGGCACTGAGTCACACTTAGGCTTAAGTTCTAACAATGGAAGCCAGCTGGCCCCAAATGGGCTAGGCCACCTCAGGAGGCCCACTTGTCCATGATGTTGTAGAAGGGAGTATTGGACAGCTATAGATTAGAGGAGAAGGCTTCCAAGGCCATTTGGTACACAGAAATCTGATCTTTCCTCTAGAAATCACCGCAGACATTTGAGGAGGAATTTCGAAGTGGCAGGAGGTGACTATGGTCCAGGGTGGGGTTCATTCATCTAACTCATGGTGGGGGTGGGGGATGAGCGGGGGCCAGGACTAAAAATATGTGTCTCTTTACTGGCAGACACCAAATGTTGATCAAACATGGAGCAACCCGAACAGTTTCTGTTGGCCTTCTTCAAGAGGACAAAAATAAGGAGTAAGTAAACAGTTTTTGTATTTCAGTCACTAAGGGGGTATGTGTGCCTATGTATGCCTGCACGTGCCCCCAAGCAATTTGTTTATCTTCAGTGTTCAGTCACTTCCATCTCCCTTTCAGCTCCTCCTCCTTTTTGATTTTCATGTGGTCATAGATTCAGGGGTTTCTCTGGGGATTCATTTGAGTCCATTTTCTCTACTTCAGGGAATGTTGATGCTCAAAATGGCTCCTCCCTACCCCCAACTCCCTGTAGATGATCCAGCTTACTCTAGGTAGCAGTGGAGGGAGTGGGAGGACAGTTCTGTGATATACCCTAGCCCTGCCGATCGGGTGGAGGAAGAAAGGGGGTACCTGAAAAAGTCTTATGGAAAAACCTCATTTTTTTTCCTGATGCCTTTCCCCTCCATCTCCCCACTGCCCACTCCCAGCCACAATCAGACACAGCTGCTAGAGTTTAGTTGGATGGGATGTTTAGTGGGCCCAGATTCATGAATTAGCTCCTTAGGTGTCTAGAACTGGAAGGCACCTTAGACATCATCTGCTTCAACTCCTTCATTGTATAGCTTAGAGAGGGGAAGGGACAGCCTCAGGGTGTACAGTCAGTTAATCAGCCAGAATTGAAGCATCTCAACTTCGGGCTAGTGCTAGGGGCACAGAGCTACATCCTCTGAAAGAAGGCAGCACTGATTTAGTGAATGTCAAGTTTCATTTACAGCCTTTCATAAGTATTTTTAATTGACAGATCCAAAAGAACCAATGGGGAAACTTCATGTCTGAACAACAAAAGGGACTGGCATAGTACCAAGAAGCTTCAGCTCCAAGGGGTCTTCTCGAGACACAGTTTCCATGATGTCGCCCATCTGGTACGGTGGACAAAATTACCCCCAGAGATTGTTAGCAAGGTGCCAAGTAAAAATTTCAGGCTCTACTTGGATTATACAAGATCTGCTTATACTGAATCAAAATCAAAACCTCAATTAACCAGAATCCCCAATTAACTAGATGTTTGCCTTATATTTCACTTTTCTGAGGAGACATAAATGAGATGTGGATTTCAAGTATTTTTTAAACTGCAAAGCATTATGTGATCCCCAGCTGATGCAGTTAACAGAAGGAGCCTGTGCCTTTGTGGCACTTGTATTCTCATCCTCACAGTAGGTGCTCTTGTTATCCCCATTTTACAGATGAGAAAACTGAAGCAAAGGTGAAGTAACTTGCCCAGGGACACACAGCTAGTCAGTATCTGAGATCATTCACTCTATGCACTGTGGTGCCCCCTAGTGGCCTGGACTAGCTGGGGAAATAAGATCTACCCCTCTGATACCCAACAGTCATGAACCTTCGGAATGGTTTGGACAGTTCATGGAGTTTGAGGAGGGAAGACAGCACTGACCTCTGATGCTATCAAGGAAGGTCTCATGAATGACCTAAGCTTTGAAGAAAGAGTAGTGGATGGGTGGAACAATATAAGCAAAGATGTGAAGGTTAGCAGGCATTTTTGAGGGACCAGCCTGGCTGGAAGTGAGGGGTGCAGTGTAGGACACAGGCACAGGCACTTTTGGGCCAGATGGTGAAAGGGCAAAAGATAAGGAATTTAGAGTTGAACTTATTATAAGCACTGGGGAGCCATAGAAAGTTCTTGAGGGGCTGGAAGAATGTGATGTGATGTGTGTGTGGATATGTGTGGATGTACAGATGTTCCCAGAATGCTCTGCTTCATTTTAAAGTTCCAAGAGGAAGCTGAAAGCCTGGCTAGATTCACAGCTCTCCAAAATATCTGGGATGCTCCCACTCAAAGAAAAAGCATCTCCACAACTACTGGATTCATTTTCTAGCAAAGGAAGTCATTCAAATGATTTTCTAGGCCATTACTTTCTGAGTACCCAAGTTTAGTAGGGAGCAAACATACATAAATGGGCTCCAAGGCCTGCTTTGTTGGAGGCATAAAGTCTTCGTCTGAGTCCACTCCCAGCTTCATAAGGTTTGGGAAAATTGCAGCTCCCTGGTTGTCCTTACCTTTGCTTTTCTTTAAGCTGCATATGAAAAGACAGAGGCATTTGTTAATAGGGGGTAGGGTGTGCAATAAGCAGAGTTGGAACCTCCAAAAGTATGTGGACTTCCATGCTCATCTTGAAGAAATCTTCTAGCCATGTTGCTTTTTTTGCTGCTCCCTGACTAGGGGAGGGAGGAGGTTAGAAGACAAGTCACTTTTGAGTACGTCTTGCCTGGTGTGGATGGAGGGTTATTGGACCACCACCTTGGAAGGTAGAGGCAGGTTGATCCACTTCTCCTAACAGGGACTTTTGATGCTGCCTGAGCGAGAGGCAAAGCAGTGACCATGATACAGAAGGAGAGGGAGAAGTCGTCCCCTGCCTCTTAACCCAAGACTCCCTCCACAAATCCCAGTGCTTTTCTCTGGCATGGACAGCTTGCTTTTCCTCCTTCTGCTTGGGTGGCCAGGTTCTGTGGGCATGTGGGAAGTGCTTACAACTGTTAAATCTTGAGGACTAATAGAGGACATTTCTACTTCTCCTCCACAGACTAAAATGACCCTCAATGAGAGATTCTCTGGCATGTGGGACACCAAAAAGGATTTGAATTTTAACCAACTTGGGCGCAGAATTGTCCTGGTACCTTAAATGTTCACGGCTATGATAATAAAGAGTCTGGAGTTGCTTAATGCATTTTTTTGCCAGAGAGAATTATTTTTCTTCCAATAGTTTGCTAACATTGATTTTCCACTTTATGCTACAGTTTTAGTAATCTGTTGTGTGTACACTCATACCCTGAGCAACAAAATCCCTGTGGGCTCTCTCTTCATGTTCCTTTACTAGAAAAGCTGTCAGGTGAGATAGGAGACCAGAAGGGGGAAACATCTTGGTGTTTTCTGATGGTAGCACCACTGTCCTTTCCTCTTTGGCTGCCCTCTAGCAGCAGAGGCTTGTTCACTCTGAGTTCACCTGTTCATTAAAATTGAGGAATCCATTTCAGATCCTGCTCTATCATTAGAATAACCCAGTCTGCAGGGCCTTGGGAAAGTAGTCACTCAGTTCAGCTGAAGTTGACATTTCTATCAAAATATCTGAGACAGACCATTTGACATTTCTTTTGACATTAAGTGGCATTGGTTCTTAACGTGGTTTTGTAGAGATTTAGAGGTAGTTGCATTCTAAAATGGAGCACTGTGCTATGTGTACACATACTAAATAAAGACTTTGAAAACCAGGCCTTGAGTCCATTCCCATGTTCATGGGCATGTGGGCCTGCTCTCCTCTAAGGGGCATCCTGAGCCTTGAGCTTCAAGAGCTACTAACATCTTTCAGTTGTTGGCAGAGTGAGTTCAAATGGACAACAGAAAATCTCATG
>JAQQSK010015805.1:0-10652 GCA_028658325.1 Potorous gilbertii
GTTTTGATTTGTTATATGATTTCTTCCATTTATTTTAGTGCGACTACATCGCATGACTATAGTGAAAATGTGCTCAATAGGAAAGTATATGTAGAACCTATACAGAATTGTACGCTGTCATGGGGAGGGAGGGGGATAGTGGGGAGAAGGTGTGGGGAGAATAAAATCTTAATTTTAAGGAAGTGATTGTAGAACATTAATAAATAAATAAGGAAATAAAGGTAAACAGTTTAACCTTCTTTAGTTAAAAAAAAAAAAAAGATATATGAGAGTGGAAGAATATTCCCATGAATGATTAGGGGAAAAATCATCAATAGTAATACTGCTAAAAATAGATAATCATGAGGTCATCAAGATAACAGCATTAGCCATATGCCTTCTTTCTCATATCTACAGAATTGTTCCAAGACTGATCTAGACCCACCTGATCTTCACCTTTTTTGTATCATAGAGCCCTTTGACAGAGTCTGGTGAAACCTGTGGATCCCTTTTCACAATGTTTTTAAATGTAAAGGATTACAAAGTAAACCAATTACATTGAAATAAAGATGTACCTTTTTCCCCATCCAAATTCATCAATACCCTGAAGCTTATTGACAGACTCCCAAAGGAGTCCCCCAAGTTCAGAACCTCAGATTCCTACAAATAAGGGAAGAGGAAAGCTTTTCAAAATGCTTTTCTAGAATATACTATTTTTATATCACATAATTGACTGGAAAATGCAGAGAATGCAAGATCTCACTGTGTTTAGTGCTTGGAGACTAAAAATATATATATATTGGAATCAATTAAACAAAATGCAACCTAAAAGATTCTCTTCCATCAAAGTATCCCTATGACTGTCCTCATTTCAACTTTTAGTATCCACAGCTTTCTTCAAAGCCAAGTTGAGGTACCAGTTCCTCCACAAAACCCTTCCTCACTTCAACTTTTAGCAAGTTCAGGTACCAGCTGCTACACAAAGATTAGTTGTAAATGGTCTTTACTTCTTAAGATTATATATATTTTGTATACACATCTATGAATAAGTTCTCCTTCCCATCCCCAACCCAAATATAAGTCAACATGCATTTATTAGGCATCTATTATGTGCCAGGCACAATGCTAAACACTAAGTCTACTACAAGGGCAAAAATTCCCTCAAGGAGTTTACAACCTTATAGGAGAGATAATTTGCAAACAACAATGTATAAAACCAGGAGGCTGTTGTAAGTACAGTAGTGAGGTAATGAGGTAACTGCACCAGGGTGGAGGCAGTGTCAGAAGAAAGGTGTACATAGGAGATGTTTTAAAGAGAATTGACGAGAGTTGGCAACAGATTGGATAAGAGGGCTGGAACTGAGAGAATGAATTGTCATGGACGACACTGAGGTTTCGAGCCTGGGTAACTGGGAACATAGCATCCTCCACAGTAGTAAGAAAGTTTAGAGGAGGGAAAGATTTGGGGAGAAATATAATGAGTTCAGTTTGGGAGACACTGACTTTAAGATGCCTATGGAACATCCAGGTTGAGATGTCCAATAGCCAGAGATACAAGACTAGAGACCAGAAAAGAGATCAAGGCTGGATCTAAGAATCATCTCCACTGAGACAATAATTCATGGGAACTAATGAAATCACCAAGCAAAATAGTAGAGGGAAGAGATGAGAGTTCAGTGAGTAGTGCCTGGATAAGGTGCAGCAAAAAGGACTGAGGAACCGTCAGCTGGGTAGGAAAAGAATGAGAGAACCAAAGGAGGAGAGTTAGCAGGAGGAGAAAGTGATCAATAGTGTCAAATGCAACAGAGAGGTTGAGGAGAATGAGGCCTGGAAAAAGTCATTAGATTTGGCAATTAAGAAATCTTTGGAGAAAGATGTCAGTAGCCAGACAGAGAGCTAAGAGAATGAGAAGAAAGAAGTAAAGGAACTGAATGTAAATGACCTTCTCAAGGAATTCAGCCACGAAAAGGAGAATACAAACTCCTTGAGGACAGTATCTCATGTTAGCTACATCGAATCAAATACCCACTCACATTTGAAAGGTGAGGATGCTGGGGCTCCAATTATTTGCCCAGTATCATATAGCTACTCCACACTAAAAACAATGGAGTTAATTATAACTTGAAACTTAACAGGAAAAGGGGAAGCAGATACTGATGGATTTAACTTAGACCTAACACTCTTAGCCTCAACTCTGTCCCTTTAAAAGATTGTTGATACAAAGTTCTGTAAGATTTGGTTCACTATATATAAATTGCTTCCCAATAATGATTTTCCTTCTCCACAAAAGAAAATTTGCTATAAATGTAAAACAAGATAACAAATATTACAAAAAATATTATGACTAGGGTAGAATCAATTCGATTGGCATAGCTCTTGCCATTCTAAAATCAATATATGTATATATAATATCTATATGTATGTGTACACATATATATGTATATACTTATATACACAAAAAACACATATAAACACACAAGCTGATAAGCTAATCAATGCCTGAAGAGGAGAAACGCTTCACTCTTCTTTTATCATATATCTTTGTCTGTTCCCAACACCTTTCTGAATGACATTAGAATTCCCTTTTTTCTTTTCTCCAAGTTCAAATAGGCAATAGGACGTCAAGGTAAACTGTGTATTGATACACTGAAACCCATATAGCATGGTGCACCATCACCTGAGGAATGACTGTACAAGATATGGCATGAAAATATACTGGAATATCAATTACTAAATGCATAAAAAATGATGAAAGAGGAGGGTTCAGAGAAATCAAGGAAGAAACTGAATCAGAATAAACTGAACGGAATCAGGAGAACAATTTGTTCAGACCAAGAACTTTGAAAGACTTAAGAACTCTCATCAACACAATAACCAACAATTTCCGGACAACTGATGATGCTTGACAGAGAGGTAATGGACTCAAGAAAGAATTAAACACTAATTTTTGAACACAGCCAATGCTGGAATTTGTTTTGCTTGACTATACTAGGTTGGTGAGAATTTCTGGAGGGGAAGAGGAGACGGAGAGAGATAAAATAAATGCTTGTTAATTAAAAACAATGCAATACAATGTAATTTTTAAATTCTGTATTGTAGGCCCACAAGATTTTTGCATAGGAAGGCATCTTGGAGACCATTTAATCCAACTCATTGTCATGTATATAATAAATGATCAAGTAAACAGTCTAGCTGGGACTCAATCCAGGTCTAATGATGACAGAGGGGTCCCCGACAAATGCTGACTCAGTAGTGAGAAAAAAAATTCAATTGCTTTAAAATTATTTGATTTTTTCATAACCAGAATGAAAATTATTAAAATTCAAAATGTGAACAAGGACTTCAAGAAGAATCTGTAATTATATCAATTAATCAACAAGCATTTATTAAGTACCTACTATGTTCCAAGCATAGGTGCTGTGGATACAAAAACTTACCTAAACAGTGGCTGTCCACAAGGAGTTTGCCTTCTGTCAAGGAAACAGCATGTATACACAAGTACATACAAAACAAATACAAGGTAATTTTAAGGGGGAAAGGGCACAAGCAGCTGAGAGGATCAGGAAAGACTTACAGAAAATGGCATTTGAGATGAGTTTTGAAGGAAAATAAACATTCTAAGAGGTGGAGATGAGGAAGGAATGCATTCTAGGTATGGGAGATAGCCAGTGCAAGAGACAAAAGAAAGACAATCTTCCTTTCTTCCAAGACTGGAAAGGTAGGTTGGGGGCAGGTTGTGAAGGGTTTTAAAGGCCAAATAAAAAGTTTGTATCTGATTCTTGAGATAATAAGGAACCACTGGAGTTTATGTGCAGGGAAAAGTACTGTCAGAACTGTGCCTCAGAAATATCAATTTGTCAAGTATGTGTACAGTGGAAGAAAGAAGGGAGAGACTTAAAGTTGGGAACTCAATTGGGAGTCTACTGCAATAATTTAAGTCAGAGGTGATGAGGGCCCTAACTAGAGTGGTGGCCACATGAGGGTAGACCTGGATACAAGAAATACTGTGGAAGTAAATGGAAAAGACCTGGCAACTGTCTGGCTATGTGGGGTAAGGAGAAGTAAGGAATAAGGATGACTTCAAGGTTGCAAACCTGGGACAATGGTATAGTATGATGGCAGTAACCTCAACAGAAACAGGAAAGTTTGGAAGAAGGATATAGTCCTACTGACCTTCTAAATGATAGAAATATGTGATAGACTATGTGAATCTAACTATTTTAATCATTTTTAATACAATGAAATTCCTTTATTAATAAAAAAAATGATACCACTAGTAAATTCAATTATGGAAGACGTAGCAAGAGTCTCTCCTTTTTGAGTCCTCTCCTTAAACCCAACATGACTCCAAAGAAGGTTGACCTCATCAGCTACACAGTCTGGAGAAAATTAGAAAAAGCTAGACACCAGGTTAAAGTCACCCTTTGTGGGTCTAAAGAAGAATTTTGGAAAGTTAGCTAGAGTTTCTAGTTCTGTCTCAAAGTAAAAACTCAAGATGTCAAGTGCAATGTGGAAAAGGCAGATCAATCTGTGTATACTGTGAGGATGAGCAAAACATCTGCTTGCCAGATAAAGTAAGTTCTGGGACCAAGGAAACAGAACTGGGAGGTCTGCAATTTTCTTCTCTCCCTACTGGGCAACAACAGAATGAACAAGAATAACTCTGTTTTAAAAGGGGCCTCCACAATCTTAAGAGATTTTCTGCCAACACAAGAAATTCTGATAGGATTAATCTCAAAGAAATGTATTCCCCAAAGAAAAACACCAACATTTAACTACTACTGTCATCCCAAGGTTTGCCCACGTCCCCATTTTGCCTCTGAATACAGCTGACTGGCTGTTTACTGCAAGTCAATCTAAAGCTATAAAAATCTAAGCTTACTTTCAGAAGCTGAAGCCATGCCTAGCCCAAGGCGGTCTTCCAGAGTGTACTAATCAATTTATTTTTCTTTCAGTCTGGCTACTCACTTTTGCCCCCTAGTCCTGCAGACCTCACGGGTTTTTATGGAATCCAAGCTGGAAAATTTCCAAGACAAGAAGTAAGGCTGAAACGTGACAGGAACAGAGGAGGTAGCAGAAGGTTTCTAGTCAGCCCTAGTACTAGTTGCTTCCCTATTATTCTTCCCCAGAGGAAATCAATCCTCCTTTGATATTTGTGGTTGTTGAATCAAATAAATTAAGTAATAGATTTCCCCTAAACTTAGAAGTTCAGAACCAAAATGAGTTCCTAATTTCAATGGCTAAAATAAGCTTCTTATTAAATCTGTCAAAATGAAAGTCACAGATTGCCTGGAGCTTATACTTTTCTATGGAGGAAGGAGATAATCTTTTCTACTGACCCACTAATAGCTATGTAGGGGTTAAGTTCAAGAATGTAAAAACAAAATTGTTTTAAGAAGAAATCAGAAATAAGGATCACCAGACTGGAGTCAAAAATATAAAAATCTAGGTCAAAACAGATTAGGATCAGAGGATATTGGGTAAGAATCAAGGAAATGGGAGGAAGCATTGCAGTTTAAGCTTAGGAAATAGAAAGAAAAAAGTACCTGTAGGTACCAAGCCAGGAGTGTTGACTCTTCCACCTTACAAGTAAGGGCAGCTAGGGAACATAGTAGATAGAGCAGCTGGCCTGGAGTCAGGAAGACCTGAGTTCAAACCCAGCCTCAGACACTAGCTGGATGACCCTCAAGTCACTTCACTTCAGTTTTCTCATCTACAAACTGGAAATCATAATAGTACCTTGTGAAGATCCAATGAGGTAACTGCACTTAGCACAGTGCCTGTCACATACAAAGCACTGTATGAATGTTAACTCCACAATCCAAAGGAAAGAACTCGAGGTTTTGAGAGAATCTGGCTCTGCCACTTACAACTTATGTGAGCCTTAGTGAGTCATTACCCTCTCTGTGCCTCAGCTTCCTTATCTGTGAACCCTTAAAGTTCCCTCCAGTTCTAAATCAATGATCCTGACTACTTCCAGTTTGCATCTGAAAGGCTAAGAGTGACTACAAAACAGTCATTTAAAAAAGTTCAAAGTCTGATGAAAGCATAACTCATATATTAAAAATAATAAAATTACAAAAGGCTAATGTCATGTTGTTTATGGTGCTTTTTCATTTCTGAGTTTGGCAAATAGCACTTCATTAGCAAAACAATATAAATTACACTCTTCAAACTGAAAGAAAAGTCTGAAGAGAAATTCCAGCCATCACTTTTGTCCTTCAGTTTTCTTCAGCTTAATTTCACCAGTCAGGGAGTAACGGCAGCTTACAGAAATCAGTCATCTTTCAAGTCCTGAGGATGTCATAAGACAGAAGTTTTCAGTAGTATAAAAGAAATTGTTCAATTATTTCCAATTAATTCTCAGGATGAAGGTAAAATGCAAGCAAAATGTTTCTACTCTTCCAACAATGGTCTTAATTCAAAAGTTGAAGATCTTCCTAAAAGTAATAAAACCCCAAGGTAAGAACATTTACCCTCTCTTAGCCTCTCTTTTCCACATTCTGCAAAATAGGAATATAGAACAAAGAAAGTAAAATTACAAAACTACCATTCACAGACATGATGATAGAAAGATTGACCAATTTAAGTTTAAAGCAATAAAATTCAGGAAAATGAGATTGGAAAGGGCCACAGGAAAAAAAAAGTTATTATTTTGTCAAAATGTACATTTTTTTTTACAAAAATGTAACTACTGTGTAGACTATTTCATTTGAGATTATATCAATTTTTGTTTTCCTCACGGTTGTTGAGATTATTAAATTATAATTAATATGATTGCTTTAATTTCAATTTTTGTAATATTTTATGAAGATACTGAAAAGAATCAAGAGAATGCTTCATTTTTTTACATGAACTTTTCCTCAAATATGAAAAGAGTCACATAAATTTCACATAGTCTGTTGGTCCAAACAGGTTCTTTCTTTAATCAAAAATCTGATGCTTAAAGTGCACTTTTCTTCCAGGATCTTCAGCAAAATGAGCACAAAAATGACAAGGTCAATAAAGTCTAACCTAATTTAATATTTTCATTAGTGAGCTCAAAGGAGAAAGAAACAAAACATTAAGAAATTTCAAATATTACAGAATTTGGATTTGGACTTAAAAGTCTGGCAGAAAAATGCATACAAAGGCTGCAAGAACAGTCTACTGACAAATTCTAATGTACTACAAAAAATATTACCTAAAAAACTAGAGAAATTAGAAATAAGAAGCAGAAATCGTTACAATTCATCTTGGAAAATTCTAACTGAAGAAAATAATCTGCTACTTTGTTGAGGAGAGTTTTTTAAATCTAAGGTTTAAGAATATAAGTTCAATTCAACAAATGTTCTCACTTCAGCTAATGTGCTAAGCACTGCTGGACAGCTTACAAGTTATGCCTACTGTGGGAAATGGGCAAAGTTGTAGGATAGGATCATTCCTGTCACATACAAAATAACTCTTACCAACCTTGTCAAGAGCTAATAATTTGGGGCAAACAGCAAAATATACCAGTGTAACTGCATCAGAGTGGAGGGGGGGACTTTTTTTTAGTGGGTGACTAATTTGATGACTAGTTTATGATAACACATAGTCCTACAACAGTTTGAAGAATTTACCAAAGTCTGTTTTTACCCTGTTAAGTATTTCAACTGTCATTTCCCTCATTTTATAGTTGAGAAGAATGAAGCTAAGAAAAAGAAGCAAAGTGACTTACCCATAATCCCACAGCATAAAATGTCCATCCTCACCCAAACCTAGGTCTTCTGACTCTGCTAAACCATGGGCTGCCTAGTAATAATAATTACCCATCTTTCAAGTTTAAGAAAATCTTGGGAAAAAACCCACTTTGCCACAACAGAAAAGTACAGATTTACTGTCTAGATTTCTGTTTTATGATTAAAAGGTATGAATTAACATTAATAAAGATTAGAAAAATCAGGATATTATAGGCTATTGCTTATTTTATAAAATTGCTCAAATTCATAATCACACACCTATATACACATATATCAAAACTAGTAGCCTTGAACTTTGCAATTTAAAAACTGAAAAAAGTTTACTTATTCAGCATGATAGTAAGAATGTGTTCTGAAAAAAGAATGATCTGAAAATAGGGCTCAGTGCTCAAGTATAAACTCTAAGTACAATAACAGTATAAAACGTGCTATTTAAAAAAATACCTCAAAACAATCTAGATCATTAACACCTTTAAGTTTCTATCACAGGGGACAGTCTTATATACTGTGAAAGAACCTTAACTACTTAAGTAGGAAAAGGTGGGAGAAATCAAATATGTTTATGTGAGGTGGTTCATAAAAGATTTGAAAATATTTTCTTCAAATAATTCCCAATGCTTTTTTATTTAAAAAACAATACAGTAACAGTTTATATATTAGTATATCAGGCCACAGTTTACCTGTTGTCCTTTGTAATCCAAGCCAAAGAAGCCTGTGATAAAAATCTGAGGACTAACAAAGAGCTTCAGCATTTTCCAAAAAAAAGTTTTCCATTTTCTCCAGAAATCAAAATAAGAAACTGAATATGCACATAGCTCTTATATGAGTATTGTAAGCTCCCAGAAGGCAAGGACTATTTGTTTCTCTCTAACACAGTCTTGCACTTTGTAACTGTTTAATAAATGTTGAACAGAATGATGCACAGGCAGCCAGAAATGGTTGAAAAGGCAATGACTTTACAGAAGGAGGTTCAAATCCTAACTCTATTTACTTTTCTAGGAGACCTTGGATTAGTCACAAACGCTCTAGATCTCAGCTCTTCATCTGTAAAATGAGGACTGAATAAGAAGATTTCTAAGGCCCCTTTCAGGCTTGTAATTCTGTGACCTTATGATTCAAACCAGTATCCTGACTGTCTGGTAAATGAACCTAAGTAAATAAATTAAAAAAACTAAATAAACAGATGACTTGTCTTTGCAAATGACAAAACCAGTTATCCACCTCAAGTGTGAACAAACAGCAGATTAACAGTAATCTTCCTTCCACTACATATGTCATATTTATTTAATTATCCCATCCAAACTTTATCTAAATTTCACCAAAGAACTTCAAGTTCTATTCAATCATTACAATGTTCAATAGCCTTTTTAATGCTCTGCATATTCAGGAGAAAAGCAAAAAAATCAGATATGGCAGTACTTTACCCTAGGTTCTTGGAATAAAGATCGCTGGTTTCCTAACAACCAACTGGAAAAAGGGGTGGAGAGGGGAATGGAAAACAGCTGAATAAACCATTAATATTTCCTAAAGATTAAACTTAAACTGCATTTTTTTTTTACCATTTCACAAATTTTGCCAATGCAGTGGCAGTACCTGGTAATCCATCAACAGGTACTTATTAAGGCACAGCTCTTTCACAGGCATTATCTGCTCCCTTATTCATCTATGTTCTACTGTATATATGCCCAAGGATTTGTAGAAAGGACTGGAGTAGTGGCATCAGGGTTACTTACTGCTTTGAATTCCTTCTCCCCTGATGAAGGGAGCCTATATGGGTGTGTGCGTAATTACACAGGAGACACTCTGCAGTGGAAATAATTCTGGACTTGGCAGTTCAGAATCTTGGGTTCCTGTTTCAAGTCAGGGTCTAAGAGCTGTATGACCATAAGAGATTTCATTTCTCTGGGCCTCTCCTTCCTCATCTGTTAAAAAGGCATTTATACTGAGAGATATTAGAGAACCTGCCTTAGAGTCAGGAAGACTCTGAGACTCAACTCTAGACTATGAGACACAATACCTTTGACCCTGGGCAAATCACCTCAACCTGTCTGAACCTCAGTATCCTCATCTATAAAGACGGAGTAATTGTTGCACTTACCTAACAGTAAATGTGACGATTAAATGAGATAATGTGTATAAAACATTTTGAAAACCTGAAAGCACTGTATGTGAATAATAATTACTATTATGTGAGCTAATGATAAAATGCAAACTCCATTGTTTATCTTGGCTTTGAACAGTGTCTGGCATAGTAGGCACTTAAGTGCCTGTTCACTGATTCTTATCAGTGGACTTTTTCCACTTCCCCCTCATTCTCAAACACTGGATATGGATTTATATATTTGGGGGTCAGGACAGTCTGGAGCTATGGTTTCCAAGTGCAGATGAGGAAATTCCCTCTAAAACTGCAGACACCTGCTCTGCAACTTACAGTATTTGAGATTAGGTCACTCCTAGAGAATCCCACAGCCAGTATGTGTTCAATACAGGATAGAAACCCAATTATCCTTCATCCCAAGGATAAGTAGGTAGACAGGTGGATAAATATAGATACATACACATATGTAAAATATGCACATATGTTAAGTACAAACACAACAACAAACATGAAATAGATGACCTGTAAGGTTTCAGAGTTTAATAGAACCTTAGGATTCATCCAGCTTAAAAATATATATATATATATATTATATATAATATATATACATATATTCATACTACTCACTTCACAGACAGAGTTGAAAGGCAAACACCTAATCATAATCTATTAAAAAATGCTATAAGTAAAAGCTTTCAGATTGAAATACCGTAGTGGACTCTAACAACGTAAGCCCAAAGGAATATTTAAGAGCTGAAAAGGACTCTAAAAACAAGAGCTTTTAATCTTTTCTGTGTCATGGACTCCTTTCAAATAATTGAAGGAAATACTGTATTTCAGGCAAAAGTTTGTGA
>JAQQSK010015806.1:0-10651 GCA_028658325.1 Potorous gilbertii
GTGTTGTGTAAGACTAACTATATTTCCTTCCATCCTATCCTGCCCCCCATTGTTTCTATTCTCTCTTTTGATCCTGTCCCTCCCCGAGTGTTGACTTCAAGTTGCTCCCTCCCTTCCATCATCCCCCCCCCTACCCTGCTTATCTCCTTCTCCCCCACACAGTGAAGGAGATTTCCGTTGCAGAGAGCCCTGAAGAACCGACCGCAAAGGTACCCGGGGACGCGAGCGGAGTCCTGTCCTGCCGAGCGCTCCCCTTCCCCGCCCCGGCCACGTGGCACTGAGAGGAGCGAGCAGAGCCCAGCGGGCGGCAGGGAGAAAGTTCTTATAAATCACTAATATCATCTTCCCATATAGGAATATAAATTGTTTAGCCCTGTTAAGTCCTTCATGATTTCCCTTTACTGTTTATTTTTGCATATTTCACGAGTCTTGTATATGAAAGTCAAATTTTCTATTCAGTTCTGATCTTTTCATCATGAATACTTGAAAGTTCTCTATTTTATTGAATATCCACTTTTTTTTCCCTGAAGGATTATACTCAGTTTTGCTGGGTAGGAAATTCTGAATTGTAATCCCAGCTTCTTTGCCCTACTGAATATCATTTCCTCTAATCTTTTAATACAGAAGCTGCTAAATCTTGTGTTTACCTGACTGTCACTCCATGATAGTTGACTTATTTTTTTTTCTGGATGTTTGCAGTATTTTCTCCACTACCTGGGAGGTCTGGAATTTGGCTATGACAATTTTATTTTTGGATCTCTTTCAGAAAGTGATCAATGGAGTCTTTAAATTTCTCTTTTACCCACTCATTCAAAAATGCAGTTTTTCTTAATAACGTTGAAACATTATATCTAATCTCTTTTTTAAAACCATGACTTTTAGGTAGCCCAATAATTTTTAATTTATCTCTCCTGGATCTGTTTTCCAGGTCAGTTGTTTTCCCAATGAGGTATTTCACTTTGTCTTCTATTTTTTCATTCTTTTGAAATATATTTTATTGTTTCTTGATTTCTCATGAAGTCATTAACTTCCATTTGCTCAATTATAATTTTTAAGGGATTGTTTTTTTAGTGAGCTTTTGAACCTCCTTTCACAATTATCAATTTTAATTTTGAGGAGTTATTTTCTTCAGTGCCTTTTTCCCATCTGACCAATTCTGCTTTTTAAGGCATTCTTCTCATTTACCATTTGACTCTGTCTAATTTGTAAGATGTTATTTTCTTCAGTATTTTTTGTGTCACCTTTACCAAGCTGTTGACACTTTTTAAAAAATGATTTTCTTGTATCTTCTCATTTCTCTTCCCAGTTTTTCCTTTACCACTCTTACATGATTTTCAAAATGCCTTTTGAGCTCTTCCATGACTTAAGACCAATTCATATTTTTCTCAGGGTTTGGATTTTGGAGCTTTGACTTGTTATCTTCATCTGAGTTAGTGTTTTGATCTTCCTTCTTATCATATTAACTTTCTGTGAGTCAGAAAGTTTTTTCTATTGTTTATTCATTTTCCCAACCTATTTGTGGACTTTTAACTCTTTGCTAAAGTAAGGCTCTGCTTCCAGTGTGGAGGGTTCATTGTCCAAACTTCGAGAGTATTGTACAGATTTTTCAGAGATAATTCTAGTGTCCCGTAAGTTTTCAACTCCTCCAAGGTGGTATGAACAAAGGAGAGATGTGTTTACTACTGTCCTCACTTGTGCTCTGTTCTGTGAATGACAACAAGCACTCTTCTCTGCTCTGGAACTGAGGGAAGGATCCCTGTTCCTCTACAGCCATAAATTTTGGTATGCTAGTGCTACTCCTCATCCTGAGACTGCTATTCAGATCTGGTATAGGCAAAGCATCAGTGGTCTGCTTAAGTGCTAGCAGAAACCCCTGTAATCTCCTGACAACATTATCAACTTCACAACAGTCCCTTATCAACTGTGGACTGAGAGCTTTCGAAAAAGTTGCTACTACTGCTAATTTAGGGACTCCCAAGATCTTCTGGGGCTGGGGTTGTGCTGGCATGACCTGTGCTAGACTGTGCTTTCCTCTTACTAAGGTGCTATAGAAATTTGCTGCTATATTTCCAAGTTATCTTTGCCCATAAAATTATTTCATCCTATCGTTTTTGTGTATGCCAATTCAGTTATTGTTGTACGCTATTTAAAGGTTTTCAGAGAGGTTTGGGGAAGACCTCTGATGAATTGCTCCTGTTCTGCAACCATCTTAGCTATGCCCATTATTTATAGTCTTAAAATAATGATAGTCATAACCTATTTTAAATGTATTTTCATTTCAATATAATATTTTCAATTATTGTAAAGTAAATTTCTCCTTATCATTACAGTTGATAATTTCTTTACAATGACATTTATGCATTTCGGAAAAAGTAATCATTTGATGGGTAAAAAGTTTATAAAGAGGTCATGTAACAATTCAAGATTGCTTAAAGAACTCAGAGAAAACTAAGAAGTTTAGTCTAATTATTCATGATGTTTTTTTCCCTAGAATATTATAGTTGATATAAAGGAAGTGTAAATATTGGATTATTTTCATTAAAATCACCGACTGAAGTTTTAATGATTGAGGTGATGATTAATCCTTTTCTTGATTCTCCAATGTGATAGTATCAACAATAAAAGTGGCATTAATAGTTATGACTATGTTTATAAATCTTTTAAGGTATATAAAAATGTTAACATTATTTGATTTAATCTTCATAATATCTCAAAGAAATGTGTATTATATGATCACTCTCATATATTAAAAAACCTAGATTCAGACAATTCATTTATTTGCATTTGTTCACATGGATATCAAGTAAACTTTGAGATCAGATTTCATCTGATTACAGATCCAGTACTGTCTCCACTATGAAATAGTGGTAATTCAATATAAGTCTTTATATTATAAATTAATGCACATTTATCATATTTTCTTTTCTTTTAGTATTTACATTTATCACATTTAGCAACAAATTCAGGTCATGTAAATAATTTTGAATATTTTATAGACATCTGTTGGTGATTTTTTATGCTCATACTGACTGAATTAAAAAAAAAAGCAGATTAAGGGAAGGAAATGCATCTTATCTTTGAGAGACATATATAAAGTAATTGAAGAAGGTTCAGCTCATTTTCTGAGAGATACTGTCTTCTTGGATGCAGACAACCTATCACTAAGAATGAAATTTTAAAAAGAAATCTGCAAATTATGTCGATCTTAATGTCTGTAATACCAATGTGATACCCACACCAGTTGCTATGGATACGCATGCATATTTTCAGAGTAAATGCACAAAATATAAACTCTCTTTCTCAAAGATGAAACCAAAATATTTATTCAAGTACTAAAAAGTCAATTTTCACCATGATAACACATATTTGTACACATTATCAGTAAAGAGAGCAAAGCTAACCGCAAAATATCTCTCCTTCAGGCCTCCCCACAAACAAGCTCCTTTAAGCAAAGTCATTCCCTCTCTCAGTCAAGCTAGCTGCTCTGCTCTTCCTGTTCTCTCTCTCAGCTTCACCTCATTCTCTCTTTCTGCTGCACCCTTCCTGCTCTACCTCTTCAGCAAGATCCTCCCATCATTAATTCCATGTTTCTCTGGCTATAGGCTGGACCAGAGCTCAAAGCACATCACATAAGCCTGTTAAGGGGGGGGGATATCTCCAATTCCCTTAATATTACAGTATTTGATCTTAATATCTGATATTTTCTCATCCTGTTTCAATTTTTCTTTTCATAAACTGAAACACATATTAGATTTCATTGTGAAATAAAATGTCAGAAAATGTATATATGTGAGTATCTATCTATCTCTATATAATTTTTTTGGTGAATTCTGTTCAGTTAAGGAGGTGACTGTAATGATGGATCAGACTAAAGGTAGATTTTTGACTTTATTCCACATAATTTCAGAATGTTGGGATAAAATACTCTTTCCTGAAAGTCAACTAGAATAACACATTTAATTGAGAAATATTAGACAGTTTTCTAGGAAGAAATATATTTTTTAGGGCAGCTAGGTGGCTGCCCTCAATAGAGCACTTGATTTGGAATCAGGAAGACTCATCTTCATGAATTGAAATTCAGCCTCAGAAACTTACTGACTGAATGAGGCTGAGTAAATATATTTGCCTTAGTTTCTTCATCTGTAAAAAAATGAGTAGGAGAAGGTAATGGTAAACCACTCTGCTCTCTTTTACAAGAAAACCACAAATGGGGCCATGAAGAATTGGAGACAACTGAAATTACAAATACATTCTTTACTATATTTGATATTAATTATCTCCAACAGAATCTAAAACATATAATTTCTTCGAAAATTAACAGCTATCCTAATTGTCATCCATTTGAAATTTCTCTCCTTTTTTCCTGTGATACTCAATACCTTGGGGAAGACCATCAATATATCATGTTTGAATTAATATAGTTACATGCTTTTTGGCTTGCCTTCATAAGTTTCTTCCAAATCCATTTCATCCTCAATTCAGCTACCAAAGTGAACATTGTAAAAGTTAAGGTTTGATCACGTCAATCACCCACTCAATAAATTTTCATCACTCCCTATCCCTTCCAGGATGGAATATAAAAACATTTCTTTGTCCTCCAAAGCGTTTTACAGCCTTCCCTAACATGCAACTTTCCATTCTTTAAATCGTCCCCTCCAGCATACTCTGTTACTGACACTGCTCTCATTGTTCCTCTCACAAAATTCCCTCCCTTTACTCAGAATTTTTACTGCTGACTCAAATGCCTAGAATGATTTCTTTTCTCATCTCTGTCTTCTGCTTTTCCTGGCATCATGTAAGTCCTTACTACAATCCTATTTTTCCACTATTTTTCCCAAACCAATTTAATTTTCATGACTGTTCTGTTGGTTATTTCTAATTTAGTTTGTATATAGATTGTTTATTCATAGGTATTTTCATATCATCATCACCACTTAGATGATGAACTCTTACAGCTTTATGAGGGTCCTGAGCTAGCTCACACAGCTATGAAATGTCACTCTTTTTTTAGATTTATGCTAGCATAATCTCCTAAACTCCTTTCATCTATAAGTATTAAAAAGATTAAGTATATTTTAAAAAATAAACATCAATTATTCACAGTTTATCTATGACATGGATAGTGAACATCTTTTAATCTGTCTGTTACAAATGAAATTAGAAAAGGTAGCCCTACTAATACAGGTGAAACTTTCTGCACTTAGACTGACAGAGTTTGTATCTCTTAGTGCAAAGGTTATTGCCAGGCTATACATACATACTTTTTAGTTTTACAGGATCTCTTTTGTGCTTAGTTTTTAATTTGTTATTTCCCCCCATTTTATGCAAAACAATTTTAGCATTAATTAAAAAAAGTTCCAAATTATTTTGTTTCCTCCCTTCCCTCCCCCACATTGAGAAGGTTAGCAATTTTATATGAGTTTTATATGTACAATCATGCAAAACACATTTCCAACTTACTCAAATCATGAAAGAAAACACAGACCAATAACACCAACAAGAAAAATAAAGTAAATTAAAAAGAAAAAGCATGCTTCTTTGTGCATTCAATCTTTCTTTGGAAATGGATAGCATTTTTCATCATAAGTCTTTCAGAATTGTCTTGGATCATTGTATTGTTGAGAATAGCTTTAGACGTTTGCAGTTAATCATCATACAGTATTGATGGTATTGTATTCAATGTTTTCCTGGATTTGTTCATTTCACTTTGCATAACTTTCCAGGTTTTTCTGAGAGCATCCTGTTTGTTATTTCTTATATTCCATCACAATTACATACAACTTGTTCAGCCATTCCCCAGTGGATGGACATACAATTCATTTCTAATTCTAAAGCAAAACTAAAAGAGTTGCTATAACTTTTTTGTATATATAGGTCCTCCTCCTTTTTCCTTTTGCCTCTTTGGGATTTACAGTTAGTAGTAGTTTTGCTTGGTCAGAAGGTATGCATGGTTTTATAGCCCTTTGGGCATAGTTCCTAACTGTTCTATAGAATGATTAAATCCATACATCACATCACCAACAGTTCATTAGTGTCTCCATTTTCCCACATCCCCGCCAACATTTGCCATTTTTGTTTTCTGTTATATCAGCCAATCGGATAGATGGGGGTTGGTAGCTTACAGTTTTATTTTTTTAAATTTGCAATTCTCTAATCAACAATGACTTTTCTCATATGACTATAGGTTGCTTTTATTACTTTATCTGAAAACTGCCTGTTCATATCCTTTGACAATTTATCAATTGAGGAATGGTTTTTATATCTACAAATTTGATTCAGTTCCCCACATTTGAGAAATTAAGTCTTTATCAGAGAAATTTGCTGTAAAAAAATCCCCCCACAATTATATATGTCTTTCCATCCTATTTCTCCTATTTGTACTCCTTTCTCCTCTCAACCCATCCATTCTCAAAAGTGTTTTGCTTCTTTTACCTCCATCAATCTGCCTTCCTTTCTATAAATCTCATACCTTATTTTATCCCCTTCCCTTCCTGTAGGACCATATAGATTTTTTGATACAATTGAATATGTATGTTATTCCATCTTTAAACAAATTCCAATGAAAAAGTAGTTCTTTCACTCTCCCTTACTCCCCTGCCTTCCCTTGTGCTATAAAAGTTCTTTTGTGCCTCTTTTAAGTCAAACAATTTGTCCTGTTCTGCCTCTCTCTTTCCCGTTCTCCCAGTATGTTCCTCTTTAATGCCCCTTTATTTTATTTTTAATATAATTATCGCATCATATTCAACTTACAGTCATGCCATCTTTTGAGATATATTTCTTTTAACCCCTCTAATAATGAGAAAGATTTATGAATTACAATAACCTTTCTCCCCACATTGGAATGTAAAAAGTTTAACCTTAAAAGTTAACCTTTTAACCTTAACCTCATTTACCATTTCTCTTTCCTGTTTACCTTTTTACTCTTCTCTTGATTCTTGTATTTGAAAATCAGATTTGCTGTTCATATTTGGTCTTTTCCTTCGGAATCTTTTAAATGACTCTATTTCATTGAATATCTTTTTTTTCTTCTCCTGAAAGATTATATTCAATTTTGCTTGGTTGGCAATTCATTGTTGTAGTCCTAGTTCTTTTACCCTGTGGAATATTACATTTCAAGCCCTCCCATCTTTTAATATAGAAATTGCTAAATCTTGTGTTATCCTGACTATGACTCTATGATATTTGATTTTCTTCTTGGTCACTTGCAATATTTTCTCCTTGAACTCAGAGTTCTGCAATTTAGGTATAATATTTCTGGAAGTTTTCATTTTGGGATTTCTTTCAGGAGGTGATCAGTACATTTTTTCAATTACTATTTTACCCTCTGGTTCTGGAATATCAGGGCAGTTTTCCTTTATAATTTCTTGAAAGATGATGTCTAAACTCTTTTTTCATTATGTCTTTCATATAGTCCAATAATCTTTAAAATATTTTCCAGGTCTGTTGTTTTTCCATTGAGATAATTCACATTTTATTCTTTTTTCCCCATTCTTTTGATTTTGCTTTATTTTTCATTTATACATCATAAAGTTATTACCTTCCACTTGCTCAATTCTAATTTATAGCAATGGTTTTCTCTCTTCAGTGAGCCTTTGTACTTCCTTTCCCCTTTGTCTAATTCTATTTTTTAAGCACTTCTCTTTTTCTATTTGACCAATTCTTCTTTTCAAGGAATTCTTCTCTTCTTTGATTTAGTCTATTCTGTTTTTCGCAATGTTATTTTTCTCACTATTCTTTTTTGTCTCCTTAAGAAGCTATTGATTTTTCTCATGAAATTCTTGGATCCTTCTCATTTCTCTTCCCAATTTTTTTCTGCCTCTCTCACATGATTTTTAAAATCTTTTTTGAACTTTTCCATGTTCAGTTTTTTTTGTAAAGGTTTTGGATGTAACAGTTTAGACTTTGTTGTCTTCTTCTGATTGAGTTTTAATCTTCCCTATCACCACAATAACATTCTGTAGTCAGTATCTTTTTCTTCTGTTTACTCATTTTTCCAGTTTATTTCTTTACTTTTAACTCTATGCTAAAATGAGGCTCTCCTTCTGGAATGGATGGAGCACTATCCCAGTCTTCAGGTTTTTCTGCAACTGTTTCAGAGATAATTATTGGGACTTGCAAGTTTTTGCTTCTTCCAAGGTTGTATGATCTAAGAAGAGGTGGGTTTACTACTCTCCTGGCTTGTGTACTGATCTGTGAGTTAGCAAAAAGCACTCTTTTTTTCCTGGGAATTGAACCTGCAGTCCCATCTCCATTGCAGTCTGTAACTATGGTGTATTAATGCTCTTCTTCCTCCTGGGAATGAGACCCAGGACTGTGACTCATATCCAAATATGCACAATGTAACAGAATCCTAAAGAGATTCCAGTAATCTCCTTCTGACCAGTTTTCTGAACACCTGACCATCATCTGTGGGCTGAAAGGTCCAGAAAATACCACTGCTTCCATTGATTTAGTCACCCCTAAGGCCTACTATTGGATTGCTGAGCCATGCCCTGCACTGGACTTTACTCCACTCTCACCCTAGTTTACCAGACTTTTTCTTACTACCTCTAAGTTGTCTTGGACTGGAAATTTCATTTCTATCCCATCATTCTGTGGAATCTGACACTCCAGAATTTGTTTTGAGACATTATTTAAAGTTTTTTGAAGGGTTTTGAGGGAAAGCTCAGTTAAGCCTCTGACTTTATCCTACTAGCTCTGCTCCTCCAAACAGTGTGCTTTTGAAAGGGATAATTTTTGCCATTGTGCAAAACAGTATAAATGAAAAATGAACAATAGGTGGTATACTAATTCAAATATGAAAATACATAACTGAGAAAATATTCAAATATTTATTTGAAATATTAACTAATCAGCAAAAATAAGTATTACTGCCTACACATAGGGGCATAAATTGAATGGTTCTAAGCCCAATTAAAAATACTAAAGCAGAAACCATACTCTCTGATTTATATTACTATCAGGTGAGTTGTTTAAAATCACATTAAAAAACAGATTCTTTTTTTGATTGGAGAACATTTTTTTCTAAACCTTATTTTGACTTGTATCCTTTCAGTCTGAAGGGTACTCTCCATAACACCAGCTAAAATATTCTTCTGCTATGCTGAATTGTACCTTAGTGGCCTCAACAAATTTTTTGAGCTACTAGGTGCACCTTAGTTATTCCCAAGGAGTGTTTTTATCCCTAGGAGATCCTGGATCTGTGATCAAACAATTCCAAAAGGAAATAAGATACATCAAACTTTAAATTCTGCATTTCATTCATGTTGGAATAATATTTTATTTACCTTAACCCTAATAATGACTTATTCCACATAGTTTTCTTTGAAAGGTCCTTCAACTGACTGACTATAGTAGATGTTATAACCTTCTTCCTTGAATTACCTCCTTTACTCAAATTAAAATAAAAGAAAGAGAATAAATTCACCAGAGAATAATAATTTGCACTGCATGCTGCATAGGCATGATTGCTGCCACTCTTGAACTGAAGCACTGTGAAAGGAAATAGATAACTTTCTGCCTGACCTTATACATTTGAGATGTCTCCTAGATTGACTTATGAGTTTGATGTTAAAAAATAAAAAATAGAAAAATTAATAAACTCAAACTCAAATCCACTGCTTCTTCCCAATATTAATTGTGGATATAGTGTAGAATCTCAGATTTTCTACATCGCAAAAGTTCAGGATGACTGACACAGCAATGATGACATTTCTTTTTGTCTCATTAGTTTACCAAAGTAATCTTTTGCTACCAAATAAAGACAATAATTATAAAGACAACAGTATAGCAGCTGTCAAATGTACCCTAATGGATTATCATGTCAATTTGTATTGTATCCTTGTATCCTTTATCTTTATGTCAATATGTCAATTGATTGAAGAGCTTTGCTTTGGAATTTTGAATTCTTGGGAATTGTAAAGATATGAACCAAGTAATTGTTAAAATAAGAATACATTTAGAACTTACATAAGCACTATTTCTTTCTGAGAATGTGTGTTGGGGAGAAAAATGGAAGGTCAGGAGAAAGTTGAAACCTGGGTTTCCTCACTTCAGGAGATAAGAAAAAGCTAAATACTAGTGACTGGGAATTTTGGAACAGAAATGAATAACCCACAAAAGGGAGACCCACAAAAAATTATAAAACTCTAACAATGAGTACTCATAAAGAAAAGGTGAAGAAAAGTATTATTTCTGTCTGAAGTTTTTAAGACCCTAAGTTTCACAAAGGTAAATTCTCTATTTCTTCTAAAAGTTATATTAGTATTACCTTTCATTTCTACCAAAATAGACATTGTAGGAAACAAAGAAACTGATTGTTGAATTAAATAGAGAATGATGATGTGAGAAAAAAGTAGGGGTATAGATGATATATAATAGAAATGGATAACTAAAACTGTTTATGTATAAGAATGGCACTGCTTCCCACTTCTACTGAGAATAAGAAAATGGAATCACTCTTAAACTAGAAAGAGAGAGATTTTCATGAACCAGCATTAATGAAGTTGAACGTGGCCTGTTCTTTACTTCCGTTAAGATATGAGAAGTTGTTAGCATGGAGTAATGAAAAAGCAAGGACCTTGACATAACACAGAAGGTCCTGTTGTCATAGGCTCTTAAGTTTGCTTTTCTAAAAGGAAAGCAACTTTTG
>JAQQSK010015807.1:0-10651 GCA_028658325.1 Potorous gilbertii
TTTCTGGGCATTTTTCCAGCCAGTTACTTGACTTCTGAGATTCCTCTCCCCCCCAGCCCAGATCCACCCAGCTAGTGCTTGGGGTCTGAGATTCAAATGCTGCTCCCCAGCCTCAGTGGTGGGCCTGGCTGCTATTCAGGGTAAGATTAAATCAGGTTCTCAGGTGGGGGCAGGGCTGCCTCCCAGGCTTAGTTCCCTCAGGGGGTTTATGCAGAGACCTTCAGTAATGGAGCTGCTGCCGAGCTCCTGCCTGCTCTGGGAGCCTCTGGCTGCCCGCTGCCTCTGCCGCTGCCTCCTGAGCGGGTCCGAGTCATGGAGACACCCTGATCCCGTCTCAGGCCTTCCAGACATCTCTCTCACTGACCTGTGCACTTATTGTTGGAGGGACCTTCGTGGCTGCTGGAGATTCCGTCTCTGAAGCTTGCTCGGATCTGCTTGCTCCTCTCAGTGCTGCGTGACCAGGGCAGAGCTGGGTTCCGCTCCTGTCCTGTGCGCGATGGACCTTTGGGATTGGTTTTTCAGGGCTCTCTGGAATGAAAATCTCCTTCACCCTGTTGCTGCATGGCTTCACTGTTCCAGAATTTGTTGGGAGTACTTTTTATAGATAATTATGGGCTGTGGGTTCAGAGCTAGCATATGTGAGTCTTTCTACTCCACCATCTTGGCTCTGCCCCACTAGGCTCTTTTTTTGATCATGGCTTTCATGTAGTCCCATAATTTTTAAATTGTCTCTGCTGGATCTATTTTCCAGATCAGTTGTTTTTCCAATGAGATAGTTCACATTACCTTCCATTTTTTCATCCTTTTGGTTTTGTTTTGTGATTTCTTGGTTTCTCATAAAGTCATTAGCCTCCATCTGTTCCATTCTTATTTTTAAAGAACTATTTTCTTCAGTGAGCTTTTGAACCTCCTTTTCCATTTAGCTATTTCTGCTTTTGAAAGCATTCTTCTCCTCATTGGCTTTTTGAATCTCTTTTGCTAATTGAGTTAGCTTATTTTTAAAGATGTTATTTTCTTTAGCATTTTTTGGGTCTCCTTTAGCAAGGTGTTGACCTGCTTTTCATGCTTTTCTTGCATCTCTCTCATTTCTCTCCCCAGTTTTTCCTCCACCTCTCTTACTTGATTTTCAAAATCCTTTTTGAGCTCTTCCATGGCCTGAGACCATTGGATATTTATTTTGGATGTTTGGGATACAGAAGCCTTGAGTTTTATGTCTGTCCCTGATGGTAATCATTGCTCTTCCTCATCCAAAAAGATGGGAGAAGATATCTGTTCACCAAGAAAGTAACCCTTTTTTGGGCATTTTCCAAAATTGACTTTTGGATCCTTTGTCAAGAGTAGGGTATACTCTGGGAATCTATAAAATCTCGGTTCCTCCAAGGTGGTACAACCAAGTGTGTATACTCATCTGGAAGTAGGGAGAGATTTTTGTGCTCAGAATCTTAGCAGTTACCTCTCCACAGCCACCTGGCCTCCAGTTTTACTAAGCCAGAACTGGGGGGCTGGGATTCAGTCAAGCTGTAGGGGCAGGGCCACCCAGGGCCTCTACCCAGGGCCTCTACCAAGGGCCGAAGTAATAATTAGCTCCTTGGTGCCCCCAGGAGTTTTACGATCCAACAATGGATGCAGGCTGCTCTAGGGGCTGAGATGGGAACTGTTGCTGCCTGCCATGGCCTCTGTGGCAGCTGCCTAAGGCTGGAGCTATGGGAAGGACCTTCTCCCTTCCCAGCCAACTGAAAAAACCCTGTCACTTACCTTTGGCACCTGTGGGTTGAGGGATCTGCGGACTGCTGCTGCTGGGACTGGAGATGCCGAGACTGGAGATTCTGCCCCTGAGGGCTGTTTGCAAGTTGCACTGCTCAGCCAAGGCTGGGCTGGGCTCCACTCTGTGTCTGGTGCAACAGACATTTCCCAGGGGCCTTTCAGGTCACCCTGGGCTGGAAATCTCCTCCACTCTGTTGTTCTCCACTTCTGCTGCTCCAAAATTTGTTGAGAGTACCTCTCTACAGGTTTTTTTATGGGCTCTGTGGGGAGAGCCTGCCTTTGTGTGTCTTTCTACTCCACCATCTTGGCTCAGCCCCCCACTCTCATTTTTAAAGAACTATTTTCTTCAGTGATCTTTTGAACCTCCTTTTTCATTTGGCTAGTTCTGCTTTTTAAAGCCTTCTTTTCCTCATTGGTTTTTTAACCTCTTTTTCCAATAGAGTTAGCCTATTTTTAAAGGTGTATTTTCTTCAGCATTTTTTTGAGTCTCCTTTAGCAATCTGTTGACTTGCTTTTCAAGCTCTTCCATGACTTGAACCCATGTCATATTCATTTTGGAAGTACTGGATGCAGAAGCCTTGACTTCCTCTGATAGTACTCATTGTTCTTTCTTATCCAAAAGGATGGAAGGAAATACCTGTTCACCAAGAAAGTAACCTTCTATGGTCTTATTTATCTCAAGTTCATCACCTTGAGTCAGGAGATAGGCAACTTTCATCATGTCAGAGATATGGTTGGTCATTTCATTAATTAGAATATTGTCTTTCAAAGCTGTTTATCCTTACAATACTATTATCCTTGTATAAATTGAAGACATTAAGGTTGTGAAGGGATATTTTTTTCTCCTCTCCCCAAAAATTTAATGTCTTCAAAAGGCACTGAAGGAATAAAGCAAGCAAAACAGTGAACTTGAAGGTTGCATAAATTCTAACAGTTTTAATTTTGGAATGAGAAAGAAAAAGAAAAGGAATACATTAGTGAGTAAAGAAAGGATTGGAACTTTCTACTTCTCGTAATTGGGAAACATAAGGAGAAGAGTAAGCATGGAGGAAAGGGTGGATGAAATGGGCATCAGATGAAGCTCTCTCTTATCTGAAATGGACAAAGGAGGGTTGAACTCAAATAACCACACAAACACACACATAATTTGGTATAAAATACATCAAACTCAATAGAGAAACAAGCAGGGATAATGAGGAAGTAGGTGAAAATAGTAGATAATTAGTTGTAAGCAAAGTCAACTTCTTGATCATGAAGGGATATTGAAATGGGAAAAAAAAGTAAAAAGCTAATGGGGTGGAGAAACTGCAGCCTTGAGGTTACATGTGGTTCTCTATGTCCTCAGGTGTGGTCCTTTGACTAAATCCAAACTTCAGAGAATGAATCTTTTGCTGAAGTTTGGATTCAGTCAAAGGGCAACACTTGAGGACCTAGAGGGCCAGATGTAGCCTCAAGGCTGCAGGTTCCCCACCCAATAATCTTGGAAGGTGTCCATTAATTGAGGAATGATTAAACAAATTGAAATACATGAATATAATAAAATATTATTGTACCATAAGAGGAGATGAGAGAGAACTTCAGAGAATTCTGGGTAGCAGGACTGATGCAGAATGAAGTAAACAGAACAAGAACAATTTATACAAGGATAATAAATAATATTGTAAGGAAAAACAACTTTGAAAGACAAGTACTCTAATTCATGCAATGACCAACCATATCTCTGACCTATGATGAAAGTTGCCTATCTCCTGATTCAAGGTGATGAACTTGAGGTAAAGAAAGAAACATACATTTTTGGACATGACCACTATATAGATTCATATTCCTTGACTATGATCATTTGTGAGTTTTTTTCTCTGCTTTTCCCTTTCAGTTGTTATTGGGTATATAGTTTTGAGGTAGAAAATAGGGCTGAGCATTGAAACACTTAAAAATTCACTGATGGGATAGTTATGGATCTTGTGATTAACAAGATGGAGGACTAGACATTTTCTCCAATCACAACCTTTCAAATTTCTCCAAAATGTGAATTATATACAAGAGACAGAGTAATTTCCACTATTTCTATGAACTTTATGATACCAAAAACCCTAATAAAGTAGTAACAAGATGAACTAGCAGGAGACAAGGCTAATCCCTAACCCTTAATGTACTCAAGAAGCATCCCAAGCCCTATTAGTCACCATACTCAGGCAGGGCTACACAAGTTGACACATATGTTTGCAACAAAACTCAACTCTGTCCTCTCCACCTCTCCCCTATTCTGGTTCACAAAACAAACATAGCTTGCTATCCCTGGGATTTAGCATGGCAGTGCTCCATGCTACAAGAGAGTTCAGTTAGAGAATCGAAAAACAGAGGGAACTGGAAGAGGATGCCAGCCATGTGATACTCAATTAAGCATGAGGGAAAGGTCCCAGCATCTAACTGGAGCCAACTTTGTCACCCCAGAAGTCTCTTAGGCTAGAGACTGAGACCAGTGAAACATAAATTGTCAAGTATGGCAGGAGACTGAGACAGCCTAACTGTTTCAGCTAGAGAAATCTAGCTCCCAGGGCAGTTGCCATCAAAGGGGAAGTGATCAGAAAAGGAGAAACTAGAAGATACAAGGGAAAAAAGACTGAAATCACCAAGATCTCAGGGGAAAGAAAACTCAGTTAAAAACCTTTATCATAAGCAGATAAATCAGTAGGGAAGATTATAATAACAGAGGGTAATATAACCTATAGATCAACTAAATGAATCCAGACATTCATGAATAAATATGGCAAGATAAAGAAAAATGAATCAATACCTGATAAGGAAATTCTTGTGGATTTCTAAGAGAGCATGAAACCATGAAAAAAGATTTCCAAATGATTTAGAAGGGAAATAAGAAAAGTAAAGGCAGAATCTGTGGTCTGCATAGCAGAAATAACTAGTAAAATAGAAAAACTTGAATCTGTGATGGCAGACTTCACCAAAGAAGCAAAATAGAGAACTGATTGAGAATAAAAATATACAAAAGTGAAGAACAATTTGGAAGAAGAAAAACAAAGAGCAATAATATGAAAAGAAAACATGACTTCCATAAAAATCAAAACACACTGATCTCCAAGACAGGATGCATAGAAACAACTTAAGATTGATAGATTTCACCAAAAAATATGATGTCAGAAAACCTGAAGAGATAATCATGTGAAAAAGATTTTTAAAAATCTGCCCAAAACTTATGAAAATAAAACAAGGGGCAATTTGAAAGAATCCACAAATGATCTCCATAGAAACAAAACAAAATACCTTATGCTGCCAACTCTAAGACACATAATAGTTAGACTGAACAATTTCAATGAGGGACAATAAATTCTGCAAGTCACTAGTAAAAGCACCATCAAACAGCAAGGAAAGAAAATTTGAATAACACAGGACTATTCTGTATGCACCAGAAGCTAGAAGAGGGAATGGAACACTACGTTACAGTGATCTCAAGATGCAAATCAAGGTGACAAACCCTGCAAAACTGAGACTAGTCATTAATGATAATCACAATAAAGCTGCATGTTCATTGAAAAAGAGGTTTTCAAAACTTTAATTAAAAAAATTCTGAACAAAATTATTTTGTTCTTCAAACACTTCAGACAATGGGAATAAAAGAAAGGCAAACAAATACAGAATCAATAAAAGAACAGGGATATCATTAACATATTTCTTTCTAAAAGTACAGGAGACAAGGGTGAAAGCCGAAGTAAAATAGAAGGAATGAAGCTAGAGAAACAGGATTGAAAGACCATGAGCTAAACCTCACAATACCCTCCTGACAAATGAATTAAATTTTTTGTGGGAAGGGATGAATTGCACAATATTAGGGTAAGAGAAAAAGAATGGGAAGAAATATAATCTAATCAAGTAAAGGTTTTAACAACAAAGAAGAAATAACTCCTGTAGTCTTGTAGGAAGAAGGGGGTCTAGGAGAGAATGGATGAAGAAGTAAAGGGAGAAATGAAATAGGGGAAAGGACAGGGGAAATTTTATTTCACTAGGAGGAAGGAGTCCCACTGAAGAATGCTCCCAGGGGAAGAAGAGAAAGATTCTATACATCGAAATGGAGACATTGCAATGGGTATAGTCCGAAATGATTTGGTGCTTAAAGTGACCACTCACTTTTGCTTCGTAAGCAGACATCTTGTTGGCAACCAACACCTAGAAGAGAGGGAAGACTTAAACAAAGACAGGAGATTTCATGACAAATGGGACAAAATTATCATGGGGTGGCAAATGGTAGGAATAAATGTCAAAATCAGGGACAGAAGGAAAGTTCTCGATCATCATCTTCAGGAATCAATATCTCTAGAGAGGCACAAACAGAAAAGGAGACCAAGGTTGACAATGCAATAGCTTTGAAACTGTTTAGAAGAGAGAGAATCCCTCAAAAGTATCTTCAAAACTTAAATTCTATGAGGAATAGCTAGAGCAAAAAAGGAGTAATAAGGAAAGTAGACATGAATCAAAGGATAAAAGTCTAGACAGACAGAAAGTGGAGACAAATTATAAAGATAATGAAATATATTAGGTGCAGAAAATGAAAGTAAAAACCTGATAAAACAAGTTAAAGGGAAGGGTGAAGAAAGTGGATTTTGACTGCTTAACTGAAGAGGGGAAAATGAGGAAAGATTTATAAAAGATTTTTATAAAAGGAAGAAAAAGAAATTAATAAATTAAGCATCCCAAAATTAGAGGAAAGGGTAACAAATGGGGGATGGAGGAACTTGAAATGAAGGGAAGAAAATGGTGAAAATAGTGTAGATGAAGCAAGAATAACTGAAAGACAAAGTACTGCATTTATAGAAGAAGAGGTGACAAAGTCCCAATTCAGAAAAAAAAGTATTTGACACAGATGGAGGAATATATAAACATAATACTCATAACTTTGAATCACTTTAATGGATTACAAAATCCAATAAAATAAAAAAGTGACTGATTGGACAGGAAAACAAAATCCCATAATTTGTTCTTTACAGGAAATATACCTAAACAGAATAAAAGTAAGAGGCTGAAACAAAACTTTCTATTTATCTGTTAAGTCCAAAGAAGGGGGATTTGTAATCATGCTATGAGAAAAAATAGAAACAAAAATCAAAATATAAAAAGAGTTAAACATGGAAACTACATTATCCTATAAGAAACTGTAGACTACAAACCAATATCAGTATTAAGTTTATATACTCTAAAGGCCTTAACTTTCAAATTCATAAAGGAAAAACTAGCTGAAATACAAGACATAGTAATATAATAACAACAGGAAATTGCAATGTTTCTCTCTGTTTTCAATAAATCTAATAGAAAGATAAACAAAAGCAAAAATATAGAATTAAATTGTAGGAGAAGCTAGAGTTTAAAAAAAGCTTATGACATTGTCTAAGTAATATTGCTAAAGAATATACATATTTCTCAGCATCACATAGAATTTTCATAAAAATTGACTATATACTAGGGCACAGAAATATTGCAAACAAAAGTAAAAAAGGAAGAATTAGCAAATACATTTTTTATAGATCATAATGTAATAAAAAAGTCATCAGTTCAGGAAGTGTAAATGAAAGACACAGATCCAAGTGGAAACCTAATAATGAAAACTTAAATAATGAGTGGATCAAAGAAGAAATCATAGAAGCAACTAATAATTATGAAAAAGAAAATAATGATGAAACAACACATCGATATTTCTGGAGTGCAGCTAAAGCGGTCCTCAGGAGAAAAACTTATATCCCTACAAACAAAATACTAAAAGAAGTAAAAAGAAGGGGTTAATGGACTGGATAGGAATTTAAAAAAATATTAGGTCAACAAAAAAACCAACCTAAAATAATCATAAACAAGGAGATATTAAAAATTAGAGAAGAAATAGATAAACTGGACACGAAACCACAGAAACAGTAAGTAAAACTAAAAGCTTGTTCTCTAAAAAAGACTAATAATACTGATAAACCTTTAGTCAATTTGATTTTTAAAAAAGATAATGGAAAAATCAATAAAACCGTGAATGAATGAGGTAAAACCCCAATGAAACCAAAAGAAATTAAAAGAATGATCAGAATCTAGTATGTATAGTTACATGCTACCAAAACAGGATACACAAAAAAGAGGGATACATGGAAAATATAAAAATCTGAACTTACAGAAAATGAAATAAGTATTTTAAATAATTCAATCTCAGAAGAAAATAAACGAGTTATAAAAGGACTACCAAATTAAAAAAAAAACCCTCCTGTATCTAGTAGATTCACTAGACAATTCTATCAAACTTTTAAAGAAAAATTGGTAATAAGACTATACAATTCTCAAAAAATGGGGAAAAAGACACCCTACCAAATTCCTTTTAATGAGATATAGTGCTAATACTTAAACTAGGAAGGATAAAGTACAGGGGTACCATAGAACATGAATATCAATTCAATCAATTAAAAAAATTTTTTTAAATTAATTCCTGTCAAAGAGATTACAGTGATCAAAGAAATCATTCATCATGATCAAGTTGTATTTATACCAGGAATGCAAGGATAGTTCAAAATTATAAAAACAATCAATATAATCATATTACAAATAAAAATATCCAAAGCCACATGATTATCACAGTAGATGTAAAGCAAAAAAGCCTTTGACAAAGTACAAAGTTAATTTATGCTTGAAACCAAAAACCAAAAACAACCCATAGACTATAGATATAGAGGGACTTTTTTTAATATCATAAAAAGTGTCTATCTAAAACCATAAATAAATATAATATGAAATGGGGATACACAAGAAGTTTTTCCAATAAATTGAGGAGTGAAACAAGGATGGCCATTTCCCCCACTATTATCCGATAACATTCTGTAAATACTAAAAGTATGTTGCTAAAAGCAACGGAAAGAAATTAAAGGCATACAGATAGGTAAAGAGGAGATACAACTATTCCTATTTGCTAATGGAATGATTATTTACTTTTTAAAATCCTAGGAAATCAGTACAGATATTGAGACAATCATAGCTTCAACAAAGTTGCAGGCTATGAACTTGCCCTTAAAAATCAACAGCATTTCTCTATAATAAGAATTACAAAGACAGAGAGACAATAATATGAAGTGAAATCCTATTCAAATTAACTACAAAATGCACAAAATACTTGGGAATCAATCTATCAAGTCACATAAAATACTGGTGTAGATATAATTATAAAGTTCTTCTTACAGAAATAAAGAGTAACTTAAGTAGCTGGAGGAATATTCATTGTTCATAGTTGGGACATGCTAATATAATAAGAATGACAGTTAATTTACAGTTTTAGTGTTATATCAGTACAAATTATCAAAGGGATATTTTGCAGAACCAGAAAAAAATAACAAAATTCATGTGGCAAAGTAAAGAATCTAATGAATCAAAGTGAAATAATGAAGGGAGGTACTATTGCAATACAATAATACTAGGACAGGAGATCTTGGTTTCAACTACAGGGCAGAAAAGGCTTCCCCATCCCTTGCTCCATTGTGAAGAGACCTCTTCTCATCCTCTTTAAACTCCCCTTCAGTCTGTCTTCTGACCTTATCTTTCAACTGCGACTGCTCTCTCCAAAGTTACCAATAATGCCTTCACTGCCAAATCTAATGAACTTCCCAGTCCTCATCTTCTTTGATTTCTCTGTACCCTTTGACAGGACCCATTTCTTCTCCTGAATACTCTCTTGGTTTTGCTGACACTTCTCTCTTTTGGTTCTCCTCCTATCTGACTACTTCTGATTCTCTTTTGCTGGATCTTTGTTCCACTGAGAATATGGGGTTCCCCCACAAGGTTCTTTCCTGGGCCCTCTTATCCCTCTATATTGTCTTGCTTGGTAATCTCATCAGATCATGGATTCATTTAACATCCCTTTGCAGCCCTAACTTCTCTCCTAATCTCCATGTGCCTACTGGACATCTGAAATTGCATGTCCCCTAGGCATCTCAAATTCAATATATCCAAACACCCTCCCCAAATATATCACACCCTCCCCCTTCTTCCAAACCTCTATTATCCTACAGAATGTCATCATCCTTCCTGAGGGGCAGACAGTCCTTGACATCTCTCCCCACACTCACTCCGCATATTCAATCTGTCACAGAGTCACAGACAGTCACTGAGTGGCACTGTCACTTCTACCTTTGAAGGATGTCTTGTAGAGTCCTTTCTTTCCATTTTCACAGCCTTACAGGAAGCTTTTTAGGATATTTATAGGCAATTGAGAAGTAGCCAGTTCCTAGGGATAGATTGAGGATGGGATCAAAGGAATAAATGAAAGGGAGATGGGAAGAGTTTGGATCCAAAACACAAGTAGGCAAAGAAGGGCCAAATCAATAAAAAGAATTCATTAAGCACCTACTATCTGCAAGATACTGGAAATACAAAACTAGTCCTTGTCCTCAAAGAACTTGTTTTCTCAAAGATTGGAGAATAGGTGAATAGGAGTGTGGATGAAGGTGTAAGTAGGTTTCCCACCCTTGAACAGGGTTTTGAAGTCTTGAAACAGGAGAACCCAGGCAGCTCATCTTTATTTTCTCAGTAAAGTAGGAGGAAATGTCCTCTGCTAAGAACAATGTGAGGAGAGGCAGGAAAGGTAGGTTAACCAGAAAACGCTATATGATTCAAATATTATTGAAAATCTTCCTGTGATTAAATCCCCTTTCCTGTCCTGCCTTAGAAAATATAATGTTCTGAATACAGCTGTTTTTTTCTTACATAAAAGTTGTATCTTTTGATAATATTTAATATAAATTCTTGACTTTAATAAGGACCAAAGTTTGAATTAAGAAGAGCTTGGACCTAATAGTCTCCTTTGTTTAGAGGATGCCTTTTGGTGTCAAGCAAATGGGACTTCCTTACCAGATTCTCCTTTTGG
>JAQQSK010015808.1:0-10651 GCA_028658325.1 Potorous gilbertii
GAAGGGACAGGATCAAAAGAGAGAATAGAAACAATGGGGGGCAGGATAGGATGGAGGGAAATATAGTTAGTCTTACACAACACAACTATTATGGAAGTCATTTGCAAAACTACACAGATATGGCCTATATTGAATTGCCTGCCTTCCCAAAGGGAATGGGTGGGGAGGGAGGGATGGGGAGAAGCTGGAACTTAAAGTTTTAGGAGCAACTGTTAAGTATTGTTCTTGCTACTAGGAAATAAGAAATACAGGTAATGGGGAATAGAACGTTATCCGGCCCTACAAGACAGAAGAGAAGATGGGGTAAGGGAAGGGAGGGATGATAGAAGAGAGGGCAGATTGGTGATATGGGTAATTAGAATGTCCAGTGTATTGGGGAGGGAGGAGGGGACAAATGGGGAGAAAATTTTGGAACCCAAAATCTTGTGAAAATGAATGTAAAAAGTTAAATAAATTTATTTAAAAAAATAATAATAATTATGGATCTAATCAACATTTAAGAAATAAGGCACATCTCAACCTATACGATAATAGAAATAAACTGTACCTTAAATTGCAAATTCTTTCCTTATATATTTTGATTTCCTTTTAAATAAATTATGAATTCAGGACACAATTATTGTTCTTTTAATTGTTGATTTATTTTCGAATTATTCAATAAAACAAGTTTCCCAATAAAAATAGTACAATAGTAAAATGACTAATAGTAAAAATAAAAACAAAATTTAAAATTAAAAAAGTTAAAGTTAAATTTTTTTTCTAAAACATGCTAACTACATAAGAGGTGTCAAACTGTGCTACCTCTCTATAATGGTTGTTGCTGCTTTTCTTTTCTCTTCTCTTCTGTATGTAGCCCCATAAGTTCTATTCATTTTGAACTGGCAAAATGGGTCCTCCTGAGCAAAGCTCCATCTTCCCAGCAGGGTCATGACTCTACCTGGGAAGCGTTTTATGTGTCATTCTAATGTTTTTGACCTGATTCCATATTCTAGATTGTTCCCTTCATCATTAATAGTTGAAGTTAATAAACCAACCAGACTTACTTAATCTTTAGGAAGAGATATTACTGAGGTAGTATAGTAATAAAAGAGTTGTTTCATAGCACCTCGTCCCACACTCTGAACATGTGTCCTAACATTGTACAGAGATCAGAGAAAATGTTGGCTCAGGCTTACAAAGTACATATGGCAAAATCTTTTGGTGCTTGAAATTTCTTCTTTTACTTTCTGAGATTTTCAAAAAGATCCCTTAGCTGTGGTATAGGTTCTTTGTGCAATGCCTTGTCCAGCGAGGAATCTGCCGTCTCAAATGTTATCTAGTCTCTTTTCAGCTCCTAATGCAGATACTGTAACCAGATGCTGCTGACCTGGATCATGGTGCCAGGATGCCCCTAGAAAGATGAGAAGTCCAGAATCCTCATGAATTTTGAACGTCTTGAATTTCTCTTTTTTTGCACTAATTAACAGTCAGTTACATGGCACTATGAACAAAACACTGACCTCAGAATCAGAAAAACCTGAAATCAAATCCAGTCTCAGATAGTAGTTGTATGACCCTGAGAAATTCCCTGACATTCACCCTGCCTCAGTTTCCTTAACTATAAAATGGAGATACTATTGTACCTACTTCCCATGGGTGTTGTGAGAATAAATTAAAATATTTACTAAGAACTTAATATAGCCACTGCCACATAGCAGACACTAGAGAAATACTCATCCTATTCTATGATTTTCTTCTGAATTTTGCTGTAACTACTTTTACAGTTGATTTGTTATACACTGTTGATTTGTGATTCTGTTTTCATCCTGGAATTCAACTGAACCTACTCTTGTCTATTTGTTTCTAAGCCAATCATGGAGCATATTTTAATTAAAATATAACTATTTCAGCAGAAAGATATTTTATCCCTCCTTTACTTAGATTTCTCTATCCTCTTCTTGCTATCACTACCATTTCTAGACATATGTGAAAAAATGGAAGGGAAAGAGGGCATATTTCCCTTATTTCCTTCTTCCCTGGGAACAATTCTGTTTCCCCATTGCCCATAGTTTTAACTTTTGGATTAAGATAGATAATTTCATCATGTCAAAAGAAAGTTCTTACTGTGCATGTGCTTTAGATGATATTTTGCATAAGCAAATGTACGTCATCAAATGCCTTTGCCAAATCTATTGATATAAGCATGTGATATTCGCTATTTGGGGATTCAATATGATTTTGTCAAATGTATTCCTATGGAGACATCCTTGCTTCCTTCCAAATCTAACTTGAAAACAGTGAATGGTTTTATGGAGAAATTGCTAGTTTTATCCAGGATTTTTCTTTTGAAAATGAATTTATATACATTAGTTATACTGGCTTCTAGCTCTCTTACATTGCTTTGTCCTCTCCTGGTTGACTTATTAGGACTATGTTTCTCTCAACAAAGGAGGTTGCTAGGGTTTTCTTTAAGGATTTGGAATAATATCTGCCTGGATTTCAATTGTTATTGAAATGTTTGATACAATGGTCATGCATCAGTCTGGGAAAAGAGTGTTGTTTTCTTTTGTAGTTGCTTTCAAACCCATTCAATTTCCTTTTCTTATCTTTATTTCAACTTCTGTAAATTTTGGAATTTTATATTTTGGTATGAATAGCATCCTTTTCTAGTCTCACTCACCCAACAGGTCCTTGCAAAGGCAGTTTAGATTATCAAAAGTCAACCAAAAACAACTAACCTCTGTCTTCTAGGATTAACCCTAAGGTGATGGAAATTCTGGGACTGTTGATTAGAAGCTTCACGGGGCTCCAACCCTGGCCTTCACCTGGACACTAGGCCAGGCGGTATCTGCATGGGACTTCAACCCCACGGGGCTCCAACCCCAGCTACAGATCTGGTCACAAAAATTCAGACATGACAGAAAGGCCTTAAGAATAATAACAACAAAAGGTATAGACTTTATAAGTAATATTTATATAAGTTTCTTATTTTCTAGCACAGGATCCAAATATATATTTCAGGAAGCTCAAAAGTTCAAGTAGGACTCTAGTTACCAAACTAGTGACTAAAGCAGATATATCAGGGCTCTGTCCTTGGGTGATAAAATTATAGGACAGTGTCAGCATTTACAATCAAAAAACTAAAATTAGCACTGTTATGAGATTTAACACATGGATTCTATATCATTCTCATTAATTAGGCATGAAAGCTCCACCTTCATCACCTATTCCACCCTAGGTACTCTTACTGCCCCTACCAAAAAAACCAACCTCTGCATGAAGAAATTAGTATTCAAACCAAAATCCTCTACCTACAAGCAAATTACCCCAACTTCCATAACACTAGCTGTGATTCTACCAATTATTATACTCATCATTTAAATCTAATTTGTAGAACAATAATTCTTAATATTTCAAATGAGTGTGCCTGAGTACAATAAGGAGTAATGCAGGTGAGATTTCGGGTGGTTCCGAATGAAACAAAAGAAAATACTGAATGAAAATGAAAGGTTAAGGTTCCTAAGATAAGAACAGACTAAAATGGAAACTTGTGGAAGAACAACAAGGAGTCTGTAAGGGCTTAACATTTCCTCACACAGACTCAGGGATGAGATAGGAGCAATGAAGCACTTTCAGATTTTCCCAAAAGTTTTCTCAGGGCCATTTTTACCTCTTTATTCCTCAAGCTATAGATGAGAGGGTTGAGGGTAGGTGTGAAAGCCACATAAAGCATAGAAGCAATCTTATTGTATTCTGAAGAAGACAGAGACTGAGGTTTCATGTAAACAAATGTTCCAGTCCCATAAAATAGGGTGACAACCAGAAGGTGAGAAGAGCAAGTAGAGAAGGCTTTCCTGCGTCCCTGGGCAGAGCGAATTCTCAGGACAGCAATGATGATGTGTGCATAGGAAATAATAATGGATGTGACAGGACAGAAAAGGGTAAAAATACAGAAGACCTGCACGACCAGTTCTGCCTGACTTGTGTCTGTACAAGATAGCTTCATTAGGGCAGGCATTTAACAAAAGAAATGATTGATAACATTATCCTGGCAGAAGGTAAGCTGGAATGTGACAACTGTATCCACAGTAGATAACATAAAGCCACCCAACCATGACCCAGCAGCCAGCATCCTACAAACCCCCCCAGTTCATTGAGATTAAGTACCTTAAGGGGTCTCGAATGGCAACAAAGCGGTCATAGGCCATCACTGAGAGGATAAAGCACTCTGAAATGCCAAAGGCCAGAAATGTGTAGAACTGTGTGACACAACAAGAGTAGGAGATGGACTTTCTTTCTGCAAAGAAATGTACCAGCATCTGTGGAAACATGCAGGATGTGAAACATACTTCAATACTGGATAAATTAGTGAGGAAGAAGTACATAGGTGTGTGGAGGCTTGAATCCCTCAGTATCAGCAACACAATGAGCAGGTTCCCCAGCAAGATCATCAGGTAGATCATGAGGAAAAGCAGGAAGAGGAGCACCTGGAGCTCAGGCAGGCTTGAGAGGCCAGGGAGGATGAACTCAGTTACTGAGGTGAGGTTGGTGCTTTCCATCTTGTCTACTGAAAGAATATTAAAAGTTAGAGCTACAAAGTCTTTTATATTCTTGCTTTCCTCTTGTGGGAACTACTGGTAGAACATATAGGGTCTGTTAAGTAATATGTGTGTATACTTTATGATTGAAAATCACTTTGTATCCATTATCTCCTATCATTCTCATTAAAACCATGCAGTGTAAACAGGATATAGATATATTGTCAGATGAATTTTTTTGGTACTGATGATATTGAGGGTCAGAAGGATTGTCACTTTCTTTTTTAAATCTTATTTAATATTTTAGTTTTGCCAGTTATATTCAAACACATTTTTAAAACTGTTTTTCCCTCCCTCTCCTACCTCTCTCATTGAAAAGATAATCATATTGACATAGGTTTTCCATATAGAGTTATGAAATATGTATTTTCATAAAAGTCATCTGTAAAAAAAAAGCACAGACTAAAAAATAAAGAAATAAAAATTATCTTTGACCTGCATTCATGATCTCCCAGTTCTTTTTCTTCAGAAGGACGGCACCTTTCATCACAACTCCTAAAGAATATTCTTGTATCATTATTTTCCTGAGAATTGTTTAGTTATTCGTAGTATATCATCATATAATACTCCTCTTATTTTGTACAGTGTCCTCCTGGTTCTACTCATTTTACTTTCCTTCAATTAATGTAAGTCTTTTCAGGTATTTCTGAGAACATTCAGTTCATCATTTCTTAAAGCACAGTGATATTCCATCACAATCTTACAAAATAGCATTTACAACCATTCCCCTCAATTTGTAGTTTATTTGTGACCATTAACAGAGCTGATATAGGTATCTTTGTACACAAATGTCTTTTGCCATTTTAGTTTTTATTTTTTTGTCATACACATTTAGTGTTGCTATTGCTTGGTCAAAGATTATGCATGGTTTTATAGTCTTTTGGGTATAATTCAAAATTGCTGTCCAAAATAGTTTAATCCCTACTTAACTTCACCAATAGTATATTAGTGTTTTCATTTTCCCACATTCCCTCCAATATTGGTCATTTTCCTTTTTTGTTCTATTATCCAATCTGAGGGATGTTAGATGGTAGCTCAGAGTGCTTTTACTTTATATTTCTCTAATCAATAGTGATTTAGAATATTTTATATGGCTAGAGATAGTTTTTATTACTTTGCCTGAAAGCTACTTATTAAGCTCTTTTGAGCATTTATCAATTGAGAAATGGCTCTTATTTCTATACATTAGATTCCATTTTCTCTATGTTTGAGAAATGAAGTTCTATCAGACTACTTCACTGTAAAAAAAATTTTTGCAGTAGCAATTAGTAACTATTTCCCCTCAATCTTATTTGTCATTCTCTCTCTCTGTCTCTCTCTCTCTCTGTCTCTCTCTGTCTCTCTCTCTCTCTCTCTCTCTCTCTCTCTCTCTCTCTGTCTCTCTCTCTCTCTCTCTCTCTCTCTCTCTCTCTCTCTCTCTCTCTCTCTCTCTCTCCTTCCCTCCCTCCCCTTTTACCCTATACATTTGCCATAAAGTTTTTATTTCTAACAAACTGCCCTGAATTCTATCACCTGCCCCAACTTTCTCCGATTCTCTTCCTTTCCTACATTCCTACAGGGTAATTTAGATTTCTGAACTCAACAGAATGTGTATATTATACAATTCCAACAACATTAACTAAGGTTCATGTGCTTCCCTCCCTGCTTACCCCATTTCCCCCTCCATTTTCAAATCTTTTCCAGACCAATTTTATGTTTGACAGTTTCTCCCAATCCGAATCACCGTTCCCCATTCTGCCACTTCTTTCTGCCATTGCTTTCATTTTTTTCATCTTATAATAACATTTTTTAGATAAATATGACATTATATTCACCTCAAATCTCTGCTTTCTGTCTATGTATACTCCTTCTAATTTTCCTAATAATGAGCAGGTTTTAAGGATCTAAAATATTGAAGTAATAATCACTCCAGATTACAAAAACATAATATATAAAATACACAGAGCTATCAAAGTACTATTTCTATGAAGAGGAAAATAGTATTAATTTTACATATTCCGACTATCCCACCTGCAACTGGATAGATTAGTGTATACAACAGTCACCCTAGGGTCAGAAACTTGAGTTAAAATTCAACCAATGACACTAAATAGCTAAGTGGCACTGAGCAAATCAGACTCTTAGCATATTTACCCTCTATTTGCCCCAGTTTCCTCATCTATAAAATGGATATAATAATACCAACAACCTCTCAGAGTTGTTGTAAAGATCAACTGACATAGTATTTGCAAAGCACTTAATACAATACCTGACAAGTAGGAGTCACTACAAACACAAATGTTTGCTCCCTGCTCTGCCCTTCTCCATTTAATGAGAAATTCACCTCGTGGCCACTGATTTTGTTTCCAAAATATTTCATCTCCTTGAGCTGCCTGATCTCCCCAGACCTGCAGTTATTATTTCTGATCAGAAGATTCCGTTCACTTACCTAAACAGAGAAGCAAATCTGGTCACATTTAGTTGTTTGGGTCTTGGTCAACAGCTGGGAATGGGATAACTAAATCAGCCTTATACACTAAAACAGACAGGGCATTTCAACAACATAGGGTCATTGGCACACAGTAGGCATTGGATGGGATGAAGAGGTTTACCTAACAGAGTAACTGGGAATGATAATGGATCAAATACTTCCTAAGTAAAAATTAGAATTTTAAAGAAAAAGGTTTTGAACATCTCCGATGGTTACTACTTCATGAGAAACTATAATTGCCACCTGAGCCTTGACACATATTTAGTTTATGTGGTTGCAAGCATTTGTCTGTTATGAAATTTATGACCCTATAGGTACCACAAAAGATCAATTTTCATGTGCTGTCCAAATGGACACTCAGATTTTGACAGTTGAAAAGCAACTTAGAGGTTATTAAGTACAACTGCTTTTTTTCTCCAGGTGAGAAAATTAAAAACCCAAAAGTCTTTCATGAAATATTTTCCCCCCTCATATTAATCACTGCATAAAACTCAAAATTTGGGAGGGGAAGTGAGGGAAAGTATTATGCACCATAGTATTGTTTCTGAGACATAAATTGCTTCATAAAAACTCTGAATGAGAAGGAAGCTCAGAGAAATTCCCTTTCGAAAATCCAGGATGCATTTGAAAACCTGTAATCAAGGATACTCCAAAACTTCCTAAGGCAGCAAATTTCACTCATGACCCATTATATATTTAGGAAGTTTTCTCTTATGTCAAGCAAAATATCACCATTCTCCACATTATTCCTAGTTCAACCTTCTAAGGGTAAGAAGAAAAAATTAATTCTTCCTCTATGAGGCACTTCTACAAATCCTTAAGAGAAAGCTCTCATGATTCCCACATTTTTTTCTGCCACATTTTCTTCAATCAATTCTCCTAAGCGCTGTCCCCTTACCAGACTGATGGTCTTATCACCTGAATAAAAACCATTTGGAAAATATCATTTTTATAATATGATCCCCCAAATTAGACACAATATTCTAACCATGTTCTATCTATAAGAGAGTACAATGAAACTATTAACTACCTTGTTCTGGTTTCTCTGTTGTGTTTTACTTACATAAATGGCCACAATGCTAACTGAAGTCCTTATCAATTTTCTAACGGATTGCAGCCAATAATTGGACGTTTTACCTCCAGTGTCTCCCCTGGGCAACAAATTTATATTCTTTTTAAAATAGTTTTCATCCAATTTCATGAACAGTCATTTTTAACATTAATGTTTCATAAGAATTTGAGTTTTAATTTCCTTCTGCTCTCTCTACCTTCCTCCATCTCTAAGAAAGTTAGCCATTTGATAAGAGCTGAATATGTGCAATCAAGTTTATATTCTTAATGCACAAGTCTGGCTATACTGATATTCTATGCACTAAAATTTAGACTTTTTGCCTGAAGAATAAAACATAAATTTTTTAACATTAAAATCCTTTACTACCTGGCTCCAAACTATCTTCCTAAATGGATTCACCATTACTCTCCTTCTGTCACTCTGTGTTCCCCAGATCTGGAAATATACAGGGAACAGATGACAGGTAACATAGTAAAGTAACAACTGTGATATTAAAATTAAGAATACAGGTCGTTTTATACTAATTCAAGGAGGGAATATTATTTTCAAGCATTATCTCATTTGATCCTCATATCAACCACATCGGCTGAGGTCCCTGAGAGGTGTTGAAGTTTGGCTATTGGTAACCAATTATAAATCTCCTGAGGCAAGAAGATACACAGGTATACTTGATTCCAGGTTCAGTGTACTATATATTATGTCATATGACCAAGAAAAAGGGCTCAACTTGGAATTAGGAAGACATGGGTATTGATCTGACACTTACTATCTATGTGACTGGGCATATCATTTGAACTGTAAGTCTCAGTTTCTCCATCTGTAACACAGAGATAAAACTTTAGGTCTATATCATAGGCTGGTGATAAAGCTTAAATCATATACTGAATATAAATAACTTCACAAACTTTAAGGCACTGTACAATCAACAGTTATTTTTATCATTCTTACCACCTGAAAGTGATAAGGTGGAGAGAGTTCTGAACGTGATTGCCAGCTGAAATAGATTAAGTCCCTTCCAGTTCACAGATTGTCTAAATATCATGCATACATGAAAACATGCAAAGCAGAGCAAGATGATTTTAATTCCTTACTTTGTACATTGATTCATTATAGAGTTCCTTCTAAAACTGCACTCTGTAGGTATTTTAAAAAGAATTCTCCTTCAAAAGCAAAATGCCCGTTACACTTTCAGTACATTTCTAGCTACACTAGTCTTGCACTATCCAAAAAACAATGACAATGACCTGGAGCTTGCAGGTGTGAGCCAACACACCAATAAAGAAATGTGAATTATCATGTGCTTCCTCAGTAAATCGCCATTTCCACATTTAAGACCAGTCCAAGCATATCACTTATTTAGAGATCTGACAGCAGCAACCTCTACATTGTTGGTCCCATTGGTCTTGTATGGACAGCAATGAGTTAATCCATTGAAAGGCTTGTGGGGGAAAAGACAGGAAAGTAATTAATCCTAGCTGTGCATTGATTCCAGTCCCAAACTTTCAGTATGTGAGCTTATACCCTGTGAAAAACTGAGACTGCAAGGACAGGATGCAAATCAGTCTAGGCACTGATTATGCAAAATAGAATATCTGACAATATAATTAGGATGAAAGCATCAACAACATTAACCCTCTCCTCACTTAGTCAAGGACTAATTTGTAAAAGATTTAAGGTATCATAAGATCATAAATGTAAAGGTGAAGTGGACCTTTAATGTCATTAAGTTCAGCCTCATCATTTTACAAATGAAAAACTGAGTACAAGAGAGGTTACATGATTTGTCCAGGACACCAGAATTTCTAAGTATTTGAGGGAGGATTTGAATCCAATTTCTTCTGACTCTAAGGTCAGCGACTTATCCACAGTGTCACTGAGAATTCAGTAGATTGTTTGTAGGAATCCCTGTAGCCTCACAAGGTACTCTGAACATGCTGGGTCAAGAGATGCAAGAGTGATAACATTATCACTGGTGCCATTGGATTTCCTAGGGGATATACTCGAAGATTCTGTTTCAGACATTACTTGAAGTCATAAAATTGCTGCCCCCATCCCTGACCAGGGTCATGTGATATCTCTTCCCCTTGGAATAACCTCAATCTTTATCTCCATAGATCAAGCCCAGTTGACTGCCTTCATGTGTGCCCAGCACCATTTCTTTCCCCACAACGAATTTGAAGATGTATTTGGGTTAAGCGCTAATTAGTCACCTATGTATTTTTTCTCTATACATTTTATGTGATGAAACCTCCAGAATTTTTTCCCTCTCATGACCATTATGAACTCTATCTGTACCAGACAGGTGGATCTCATGGTCTCCCCTGTATATGCCATTCTCATTTCCACCTTTCAATCATTTCTTTGATTGCTCGTCATCCTATCTGGAGGAATCTGGTCCTTAGGTTTTCAAGCAGATAAAACGCTATCTACATTCCCATCCCTTTCCATCTTTTTATTTTATTTTTTTTATATATTTAACTTTTTACATTCATTTTCACAAGATTTTGGGTTCCAAAATTTTCTCCCCATTTG